>LFYR01002038.1:116052-323302 GCA_001185155.1 Zostera marina
AAAGGTCCAATATGATCGTTTTTAAACAGAGGCTTCGTATGAAATGTAGTTGAACCTTGAGACGATAAATTTTCATCTTCGCTATCGTCATCAGAATCAGAATCACTGTCTTCGAAGTTCTTCATTCAAATTTTCATATTCGGCCTTTACGAAAATCAAATATGAAAGAATTAAGAAAAAATAAATATATTATGAATAATTAATAAATGATCACTCACCATCATAGTTTTTCCTCTATCATTTAACGGCGTATGAGTTGACAAGAATGTCTCTTGAAATGACGGTTTTCGACCTAATTTGAGACTCTATACGAAAAAATCTAGTTAAAATAATTCATAAAATATTTAAATTGAAATGAATTTAAAATATAAACTTACTAATGCATGAGAGTTGGCTTCAAAAGAAGCCGATCCACCCTTGTACACCAAATAATCGTCGTTTTTAGTTCGATCCAAACTACATCGGTGAGGGTATAAACGCCGAAGGACCATACTATGTTTTGGCTATCACAAAACATAGTATGCCAATGTTGATGCCCCCCCGACTAATACTGCCGCCGTCCACATAGATGCATGATTCAAAAATAAGCATTAATGCAAGAGCCCTGGCGCGCGAATGGCCCGGGGAGCCCACGAGGCCCAGGAGCGAGTAAAACACTATAAATACCTCCCCTGGTCTATGAGGGGAGGGGGTGGAGAATTGTAACAGAGTGAACACTTAGAGAGTTGAGGGTGTGAGCTTGCACGTACGAGCCCACACACAAACACATATCTACAGAATATCGACAAATGACAGATATTTTTACAAAAACTCTTTCTATGTACAAGTCAATTCACTATACTTCGTAACAAGCTCAATCTTCGCTCGATCGCTCGCTCAGATTGAAGGGGATGTGAATGGAATGTTGCCGCCAATGTCGCTCGTTCAATATTTTAATCTAATTTGCCGCCAATTTCCAAAAAAATAATAGATGTTCAAATTAAATTTACAATGGTGTCAAAATGTTGAAAGGGTAAATCCGTCAATCTATATAAGTCTATTTATTCAAGCTTTTTTCTCACAAATTAATAATTACCATTTACCAATCATCTCTCAGGAGCCTGGATCCCCTTTAAGTTCTTAATCGAGCCTTGAATGTCGTGGACCTTGGTGTGTGTATATATATATATATATATATATATGTGGGCCCTTGCAGTAGTGGTCTAAACTAGATGTTATAGGACCATGGTATATATATATATGGCCCCCCTGCAGCAGTGGTCTGGACTAGATGCTATAGGATCTTGATATATATATAGGAAGCAGTTTAGGAACGGTACTTGTTCTGTGAGACACCTATTACGGACATCCGATCTGCCGTCCGTTGGCTAGGCGAAGCGTGACCGTCCGTTGTAGATGTCAGTGGAGAGCTCTCCGATTAGACCGGCGGTGGTACGGTGGTCGTGATTGTCCTGCCACCACCTTACCTGTTGCTGTAGCTTGGTTGTCTCATTTAATTTTTCTTCCTCGAGTCATTATGTCGCCCGACGGAAGACTGATTTTCTCTCCTCTTCTCCATACTCGCCACAGTCGTCGTTCGTTCATTCCGATCTTGCCTCAGGTTTTTCCGATTTCGATTCCAGCATTCCCGTTCATTTGTAAACGTCACCTGCTCGGTCGCACGTCGTCTTTGTTTTCATTGATTTCGTCATCTCTTAAATCATTTTCCCCAAAAATGTAAGCACACGTTCATATCCCTTAAATGCAAAAATTTTGGAAAAATAATTATCGATGTTCAACATTCATTGATTCAAATATATTTCCTTATTGAATCAGATATATTAACTTTAGGATCATCGACCGGCATTCCAGCAATATCTAAACGAAATGGTTATTATCACGTCCTTGGTTAGTTTTGTTTTACATATACTTATCCTTGTTTTTTCTTTTAATATAGTATAGATATACCTCATGCTATTTCTCACACATCAAAACGGAGAAATGAAATGATGAATAAGGAGTTTTAATCAGTTATTTGACTGCAGATGAAAATAAAAACCCAGATGATACACTTGAGCAATGTACATATATATATGTTAAAATCATAGAGAATCAGTTAATCATAGTGAAAATACATTTGAAAATAGAAAAGTTAGGTTTCTGAATTATTAGTTATTAGCAATATCTTAACCTTTCTCTGTAATTGAAATTTGATGTGGTATGATTCATTATTGTCATCGTTGAATCCTTGTCTAAAATATTTTTCGTCATTAGGTAAGTATATCTGATTCGGATGACGATGTCGAGACCTCTTCCTTTTATTTTGGGAATTGTGGTATGTGTTTAAATTTGTTCTGCCTCACATTAAACGTACTTAAGCTAATGTTGAAATCATATTATATTTTTTATTTGTTCTCATTAAATTGCAGATCACCCTAAAACATCTAATGATCGAACTACCTCTCCGACTATAAGTTTCGATGAGTCTTTACGACATACAGTCCGTAGTAGTCAGATAAATATTACTAACAACCTGCGTGAGTTCGCCAAAGGTAAGCGCAACCGCGGAGAAGGTACCTCATGCCATGGTATGTAAATAGTTTCCATACATTACTTTATTGATTCAATGTTTAAATTTATGAATTTTTTCAGTTCATTCACCAAAGAAAAAAAAAATCGCATCAAGAAAACCAAAATTGATCATGCTCTACTACCGCAGAAAGAATTTCCTGATTCATTTATTCACGGTGCAAAAAATAGTAAGAGATTAGTTTTGAATCTCTACGATTCATCATTCCTATTCGTACGGTAAATCATTGGCACTTCCTTGTGTGGTCTAGAGTTCGAAACACTTACACGCATTACGATTCGAATTATATCGAACGTGAAGCACGGAATCTTACAAGCGAGCGGTGAGTCTTACAATTTGCTTTTCTCTTTTGTACTTGTTGCATGCCTTAGTGTATTATTATTTTTTCAGATAACATGGATGACTGTGTGGTTTAATCAGAATCTTCTTTCCGTGTTTCACGATGAACCTATTTTAATTCAATTCAAGGATTATCCTCAGGAGATTAATCCGAAGTTGGACGGTGGTTTGTATATGAATGAAGGCAGTAGGCCGTTCCTTGTAATATGGACAATAAGAGTTTGTCTCGAGCTGGGGTAATACAAAAATTTTACAATCATGTCCTTCATTAGGCATTCCCGTTGAACAAAATTGCGCCATCCCTTTCCGCCCATATAGTGGTGTCTCTCCTTGTGGTAGATTTTAGCAATATAGTATTGCCGTGAATTGGGCTCAATGTCGTATTCGTCCATAAGTCCAGTTTTCTCTAGAAACCATCCAGGTATAGGCTAATTCAAGCTTAGTTATTTAGAAGGAAAAGAATTCCAAAATCAACATGTAATGCAAATACATTTTTGAAAATAAACAATTGCTGAATGATTGATTACATGCAGATTATAGTCAAATGACAAAAATCAATGTCCATAACCACATTCAAAAATGATACTTGAATCTAATCCCTTACCAGAAAATTCTGAAAATGTAGTAAACTCTCTTGAAAAGGACGAACATAAATGGGATTTAACTCATTGTGATGAATTTGTAGACTGATATTTATCTCCTCGTAAAAATCCATTGTTTTATGAACCAAATTATCTTGACCCAAATTAAAATGTTAGGCAGAACTAATCCCACATTAATCAGAAACCATCCCGCATAAATCAAATATCAAATACACTATAATTACTTATAATCAATTAAAAACAGTCCCAAAAGAATAAGAACATGGCTAAATTGAAAAACATACAACAGAACAATAACACACCATACTAATTACAAAAACAAATGAGAAACATCCTATACCAAAAACGGAAAACACCAAGGAACCTCTGATAGACAATGGACGGTGATCAGGAAACTAATAATGAAACCCCAATGATAGTGGAATATAGTAACGCAAGGAGCAAAACATGCATCTAAAAACAACCTTCCAATTGGACATTTCCTAACTTGAGAACATAACCATTAGTTGATCACCGTAAACTGTAAAAACACATCATCATCCAATCAAAGCAAAAACGCGAAAAACAGAACACTAGAAACCCAAAAAACAGAACAGGAATGTAAAAAATGAGAAGACATACCAAAGACCACTCTTTCCATTCAAATCGACAAACGATCTCCTCCTTCTTCGTTCCTACGTCTTCGGTGATTGTATTTAATCGCTTGGAAGAACCTGCCATGATGTAGACGGTGGTTGTATTGCAATGAACTGATTTTTTGGGGGGATAGGGTTTTGTCATTTTATATTATGGGTGAGTTTCATTTCTAACCACCTAAGATGGCTTGGTGGTCAAAAGTAACCACCAAGCCTAGTCATTAGGTGGTTAGGAAGTGTTAAGATAAATTTTTTCATGATTTGTCCCTTATTAATATAATTACAAGATTAACCCACATCATATACCCGTCGTCGAATACCCGATAACCCGCGCATATCACTTCGACGACGATTCCTCCGGACAAGGCATTATCATCATCATATATGGATGTTCGTAGGAAGAAATCTCATCCTCATCGGAGAGTAATTTCACGGCATTGACAGTCTCCGTCTCGTCAAAGAATATCGGGACAGCAGACGCAACGACCTCATCGGAGTTTTTCTGGAGCTTCTCCGTCTTTTTATTGTGTTGAGAGTTGCAGGTCATCATGTTGTCTAAAGATTTACGTTTACGGTTAAGTTTGGAGACAGCAAAAGGTAGCGTCTTGGGAAAATTGAGTT
Source organism: Zostera marina (assembly GCA_001185155.1). Taxonomy (NCBI): domain Eukaryota; kingdom Viridiplantae; phylum Streptophyta; class Magnoliopsida; order Alismatales; family Zosteraceae; genus Zostera; species Zostera marina. Next base: position 120,819 of record LFYR01002038.1, read on the forward strand.
TAGCTTTCTCTCCCCGGATTCTCTTGGCTTCAGAGTCATAAGCTCGAGCAGCTTCTTCAGCCGTGTTGAACGTTCCAAGCCACACACGAACTCCTTTCCTCGGATCTCTTATCTCCGCAGCCCATTTCCCCCACGGCCGTTGTCGGATACCTCTGTATATATTCTTCCTCTTTCTCGCCCTTCCGGTGTTGCCATATTTCAGCACCGTCACCGTTGCCGATATTTCTGCATCAAAAACAAAAACCAAATGAAACCCAATTCCTGAAATCCATCAATATATATATATATATATATGATCAATTACCAACCGGATCTTGTTGCGAAAGCCGGGTTTAACAGCAGAAGACTCGTCTTCATCTGAGTCATCATTGAAATCCTCGAAGTCGGCTTCAAAGTCGGCATCGAAGTCGGCATCGAGAGGGTCATCGGCGAGAATAGCAGTGAGAGATTCAGATGGGGGAATGAAACCGGAGATGATGGCTCCTCCACACATTTTCAGAAGCTAAGCTAAGCTAAGCGAAGAGGATAAGGATGAATAAATCAGCCATTTTGGTGACTAGATTGTCGTCGAGAAGTATGTTGGTGGTTTTTACATCTCGATGGATTATGCCTCGGTCGGTGGAATGGAGATAGTCGAGTCCTCTGGCCTCGCCAATAGAAGCTTCTAAACGTTGCTTCCATGTGAGAGGAACCAACAGCGACGAGGATGGACCGGTATCGGTTCCGATTCCGAAGAGAAGGCTCTGGAGTGTGCCGTTGCCCATGAATTCATAGACCATGATCATCTCGTTCTGCTCGTTGCAGTACCCGATCATCGAGACCAGATGAGGGTGGCGGAGTTTGGAGAGCATCTCAATCTCTGTCTCAAATTCAGCTAGTGATGATTTTGTGTGGGTGTGTTTTATCGCGACGAGGACGCCGTCGTTGATTGTACCTTTGTATACTTTGCCAAAACCACCAGTGCCGATCAACAGGGATTCCAAGAAGTTATTCTTCGCACATTTTATCTCTGGTATTGTGAAATTCTGGCAGCCAAGACAACTTTTTCTGTTAGTAGTCACTCCTAATTTGGCTGCAACGGCATTGTTCGTGCTCTCGAGCATACCGTGGAGAACCAGGGGATGCCAACCAGACCGCTCACCATCACCACCTTGCAAACCCATCGCCGTCTTCTCCTTGTCTTTCTTTTTAGGACAACAAAAACAGAGGATAACGAGGCAGGAAAGGGTAAACACAGACACAAATCCAGCCGACGACGCTAGAATAGAAGTATGGGAGGTGGGAGGGCGATGGGTGGGTTCTTTTTCTGCCCGTTACTGACAATGGCATGGAAAGAAAATTTAAAAAAAAATTAAGGGTAAAATGGTCATAAAAATTATAGGTGGGTAGTTTTAACTCCTAAGCAACCTTAGGTGGTTAGATTTAACAATTTTCCTTATATTAAATATAGGGTATTGCAATGAACGGACGGCCTGGACAGCCACAGATCGTGTTGAGGCATGGTGCCAGACGGTGGTAGGTCTAGGGGAGTCCGACGTGATACCAAATGTCGTACTGGCGCGCCTCCTGGAACGTACGATGTCACGTCAGTGGCGCCATGCCGCTACGGCTGCGAGCTGGGTAGCCATGTGGATACGCGGCCAAAATGTTGACCTTTTGAGCCTCCCGCCTGACTCTACTCCGGAACCGTGGATGGTCGACGGACGGTGATCGGTCACGGTACCGTTCGATCGCCAGTGCGGACAGACCACCGTGCCTTATATTTTTTTTGTAAATATATATATATAGGGAAAGTTTCTGGAACGGCGGGTCTTTCGAACGTTCCCCCGTGCGACACCAAATGTGACCGTTATTTTGCTAGACGAATGGTGGTCGTCCATTCATAGATGCCGGAACTACATCCTGCAGGTCCGACATCGATTGCAGTGATGGAACTGCGATTGCAGTTCCGGCAACCATCGTGATCGCGAGCTGCAGTTCCGGTACCCATCGTAGAACCGCGATGGCTTCCGTGGAGATTGCAGTTCGCGGAACCGCGATGGGTTCCGCGGAGATTGCAGTTCGCGATGGGTTGCAGTTCGTGGAGAGTGCAGTTCGCGATGGTTTCCGCGGAGATTGCAGTAAGCATTGGGTTCCGGAACCGTTCGGTGACAGAACTGTTCCAGAGGATGCGGAGATTGCAGTTCGCGATGGGTTCCGCGGAGTTGCGTCAGCTCCGTCTGAACGGTTCCGCGGGACTGCAATCCGCTCGACGTTCCCGACACGCAGGACCCTCGACAACTCATTCATTCCCCTCAAATAGTGAAATCTTGCTGCTCCAACTCTCGACAACAGAGATTATCAGTTCATTGTGGTCCGCGGGATTGCAGTAGCGAGTTCCACGGGAGTGATTGCAGTTCGCTTGGAACTCAATTGAAGTTCCGGGGAACTCGCCTCCTGCTCGATTGAAGAAAGGAGAAGAGGGGATAGCTTCGAATCTTCTCCAGCCTCCTCCTCGACAGAGAAATTAGATGAAGACGACAAATGAAAAGAATATATATATTTAGAAATCGACGGTCATGATTTTGAACACGTGAATTGAACGGTATCCAGGCACGATGTTTGCTGTATTTGAATACCGTGCCTGATATTTGCTGTATATATATATATATGCCCCCGCAGCAGTGGTCTGGACTACATGTTATATGACCATGGTATATATATATGGGGCCCCGCAACAGTGGTCTGTACTAGATGCTATAAGACCTTGCTGGTATATACATATGGCCTCCCGCAGTAGTGGTCTGGACTAGATGCTATAGGACCTTGGTGGTATATATATATGAGCGTCCACAGCAGTGGCCTGGACTAGATGCTATAGGACCTTGCTGGTATATATATGGGCCCCCGAAGCAGCGGTCTGGACTAGATGCTATAGAACCTTGCTGGTATATACATACGGGCCCCCGCAGCAGTGGTCTGGATTGCATGCTATAGGACCTTGCTGGTATATACATACGGGCCCCCGCAGCAGTGGTCTGGATTGCATGCTATAGGACCTTGCTGGTATATACATACGGACCCCCGCAGCAGTGGCCTGGACTGGATGCTATAGGACCTTGGTGGTATATATATAAGGGCCCCCGCAACATTGGTCAAAACTAGATGCTATAGGACCTTGGTGGTATTTATATATATGGGCCCCCACAGCAATGGCCTGGACTAGAAGCTATAGGACCTTACTGGTATATACATATGGGCTCCGCAGCAGTGGTCTGTACTAGATGCTATAGGGTCTTCCTGGTATATACATACGGGCCCCCGCAGCAGTGGTCTGGATTGCATGCTATAGGACCTTGCTGGTATATACATACGGGCCCCCGCAGCAGTGGTTTGGATTGCATGCTATAGGACCTTGCTGGTATATACATACGGGCCCCCGCAGCAGTGGTCTGGACTGGATGTTATAGTACCTTACTGGTATATACATATGGCCTCCCGCAGTAGTGGTCTGTACTCGATGCTATAGGACCTTGCTGGTATATACATATGGCCTCTAACAGTAGTGGTCTCGACTAGATGCTATATTACCTTGGTGGTATATATATAAGGGCCCCCGCAGCATTGGTCTGGACTGGATGCTATAGGACCTTGCTGGTATATACATATGGGCCCCCGCAGCAGTGGTCTGGACTGGATGCTATAGGACCTTGCTGGTATATACATATGGCCTCCCGCAATAGTGGTCAAGACTAGATGCTATAGGACCTTGGTGTGGTATTTATATATATGGGCCCCCACAGCAGTGGCCTGCACTAGATGCTATAGGACCTTGCTGGTATATACATATGGGCTCCGCAGCAGTGGTCTGTACTAGATGCTATAGGGTCTTCCTGGTATATACATACGGGCCCCCGCAGCAGTGGTCTGGATTGCATGCTATAGGACCTTGCTGGTATATACATACGGGCCCCCGCAGCAGTTGTCTGGAGTGGATGCTATAGTACCTTGCTGGTATATACATATGGCCTCCCGCAGTAGTGGTATGTACTCGATGCTATAGGACCTTGCTGGTATATACATATGGCCTCTAACAGTAGTGGTCTCGACTAGATGCTATATTACCTTGGTGGTATATATATAAGGGCCCCCGCAGCATTGGTCTGGACTGGATGCTATAGGACCTTGCTGGTATATACATATGGGCCCCCGCAGCAGTGGTCTGGACTGGATGCTATAGGACCTTGCTGGTATATACATATGGCCTCCCGCAGTAGTGGTCAAGACTAGATGCTATAGGACCTTGCTGGTATATATATACGGGCCCCCGCAGCAGTGGTCTGGATTGCATGCTATAGGACCTTGCTGGTATATACATACGGACCCCCGCAGCAGTGGCCTGGACTGGATGCTATAGGACCTTGCTGGTATATACATATGGCCTCCCGCAGTAGTGGTCAAGACTAGATGCTATAGGACCTTGCTGGTATATATATACGGGCCCCCGCAGCAGTGGTCTGGATTGCATGCTATAGGACCTTGCTGGTATATACATACGGACCCCCGCAGCAGTGGCCTGGACTGGATGCTATAGGGCCTTGGTGGTATATATATAAGGGCCCCCGCAGCATTGGTCAAGACTAGATGCTATAGGACCTTGCTGGTATATACATACGGGCCCCCGCAGCAGTGGTCTGGATTGCATGCTATAGGACCTTGCTGGTATATACATACGGACCCCCGCAGCAGTGGCCTGGACTGGATGCTATAGGACCTTGGTGGTATATATATAAGGGCCCCCGCAGCATTGGTCAGCACTAGATGCTATAGGACCTTGCTGGTATATACATACGGGCCCCCGCAGCAGTGGTCTGGATTGCATGCTATAGGACCTTGCTGGTATATACATACGGACCCCCGCAGCAGTGGCCTGGACTGGATGCTATAGGACCTTGGTGGTATATATATAAGGGCCCCCGCAGCATTGGTCAAGACTAGATGCTATAGGACCTTGGTGGTATTTATATATATGGGCCCCCACAGCAATGGCCTGGACTAGAAGCTATAGGACCTTACTGGTATATACATATGGGCTCCGCAGCAGTGGTCTGTACTAGATGCTATAGGACCTTGCTGGTATATACATATGGCCTCCCGCAGAAGTGGTCTGGACTAGATGCTATAGGACCTTGGTGGTATTTATATACATATGGGCCCCCACAGCAATGGCTTGGACTAGATGCTATGGGACCTTGCTGGTATATACATATGGGTTCCGCAGTAGTGGTCAAGACTAGATGCTATAGGACCTTGGTGTGGTATTTATATATATGGGCTCCGCAACAGTGGTCTGTGCTAGATGCTATAGGACCTTGCTGGTATATACATATGGGCCCCCACAACAGTGCTCTGGACTAGATGCTATAGGACCTTGCTGGTATATACATACGGGCCCCCACAGCAGTGGTCTGGAATGCATGCTATAGGACCTTGCTGGTATATACATACGGACCCCCGCAGCAGTGGCCTGGACTGGATGCTATAGGACCTTGCTGGTATATACATATGGCCTCCCGCAGTAGTGGTCAAGACTAGATGCTATAGGACCTTGGTGTGGTATTTATATATATGGGCCCCCACAGCAGTGGCCTGCACTAGATGCTATATGACCTTGCTGGTATATACATATGGGCTCCGCAGCAGTGGTCTGTACTAGATGCTATAGGGTCTTCCTGGTATATACATACGGGCCCCCGCAACAGTGGTCTAGACTAGATGTTATAGGTCTTGATGAGGCCCATGTAGAAATAAAAATATATATATATATATGATAGAAATTATTTGGGGAATGACTAAATAATTTTGATTTGGTGACGATTGAAATTTGAACATGAATTAAAATATTAATTAAATTTTAGAAGGGTGATTTTGTATTTCCCCCCTTCTTTGTCTTATATATGCTGCATATTCCGCTGTGTGTGTATATATATACCATCAACATGACATTCTTCTTAATTTGGATCATTGAATTGATAATTACAAAAATTATTTAATACAACATAATTACAAATAGTTTTTAACAAAATGTGATAAAAAAAACACCGCGACACGTTCATCAATTAATGCGGATGGATGTCGAATGTCTTTGGTAGTTCTTTTATCACTTTCATGTGTTAAAGACAACGTTGTCGGGGCTGTCGTTTTCCTCAAGCAAATCAATGGGAAACTTTAAATTAATTACTGCAAACAGCCGCAAAATCTGAAAAAAAATCTTTCTTTTTCGTACACCAATGAATATTTTTTCATATTTTTGAATTTTTTCTGATTATGGTTTAGTTAATTAGTTCAACTATTAAAATTTCTGATTCAAATTTTGTTGTGTAGGTAAATTTTCACTATGATTTAAAATTTTATATCTAAATAAAATAATTGTTATGAATTAATAAATAAATCTTTTCTAATTAATTGAATTAATCTGAAGAACACATGTTGAAATAGAATTATTTATGACCATGAAATAAATGAGTGCAAGTTGGGTCTGCCAGCCATTTCTGACTTCATTCTCAGATTTTATTAACAATCATAATAAATGTGATGTAATAATTCTTCAATCTTTAAGAACGATAATATTATTGCTTATTCATTGCTGCATATGAGAATGAATATATATACAGTCATTTATATAGTAAAATTCTTATCAGATCCAAACCGTTAATTCATGTTTATAAATTACCACTTTAAGGTACACCTACAGCTTCTTCACTGTGCGCTAAGGTAAAAAATATTCACTCATGATCGATCTACCCAAAGTGGCATGGACGATACTAGCTGGGTCGGGTAGGGTAAATATATATATGAAAAAAAAAAAACACTTATAATATTCGTATCTTAATTTGAAATAAAAAGGTTAGGTTGTTTGTTAATTTCAAGTATTGAATTTTGTCCCCTTTAGGATTTTTGATGTCAATCAATAATTAATGATATATGTTTAATTTAACACATGTTTTCAAGAACATGCAAATATAAATAATAATGTTGATGTTTACGTACATTCTTATTGTCTGCATTCAACCTAGCTTAGAGGAGTATGTGATCGAAAGAAAGGGTTGTCTAGCAAAGTTAAAAAAATAATAAGAGAAGCAAAATTATTGATCTCAGCTAGGTTTTCTCCCATACCTTTTGCTCAATTACTTACTTAGAAAGAAATCAAGCTTGAAGAGAGTTGTTATATACAAGGTTTTAGTATGTAAATAAATACTCCTGGCCTTCACCTTGAGGAGGAGTATGAGTGATAATACAGTATGAGTGATAATTAGTTATATGGTTAGAGTAATAGATTGGTTAGTGAGTCGTTAGTTAAGTTCAATATTGTAATAAATAAAGTCAGTACGTATTTCTGAAATTGGATTAATTGAAATTCATTCTTTACAACACTCACAATCGATCAAGTTGAATCACTTTTTTTATATATATCTTTCTAATACATCAGAGTTGCATAATATATAATAAATCACTGATTATATCGTAGTAAAAAAATAAAATAAAATTCGTACACAAAAACTTTGGATATATATTTTTAGTATATAGTTATTGTGATCAGTTGAGTTAATGTAAATGAATGAGTTGATTCTGATGTTTTGTGGTAAAAAAATAGCAGTAAAAAGAAAACACCGATCGGAAACACATTCATCAATTAAAGCGGATCGATGTCGAATGTCTTTGGTAGTTCTTTTATCAACTTTCATGTGTTAAAGACAACGTTGTCGGGGCTGTCGTTTTCCACAAGCAAATCAATGGGAAACTTTAAATTAATTGCTGCAAACAGCCGCAAAATCTGAAAAAAAATCTTTCTTTTTACACCAATTAATGAATTAATTAGTATACTCGATCGACGATGGTGTCATTCCATATTTTTGACTTTTTTTTCCTGATTAGTGTTAAGATTAGCTCTGATCATTTTAACTATTAAAATTTTTGATAATCCAAAAGATCATGATTCCAATTTCATTGTGTATATAAAATTAGTTGAGTAGATAAAAGTATGTATTTGAATAATTAAATCTTTTCTAATTGAATTAATCTGAACAACGCTTATGTTGTAAAGTTGTCTGTTGAAATTGAATTATTTAATCGATAATATTTCATGAACAAAAATAAATGTTTACTCTCCATTTATTTCAAGTTGCACTCATTTATCTGTGTCCAATAAATGAGTGCAAGTTGAAATATTTTCATTTCATTCTCAGATTTAATTAACTAACAACCACAATAAATGTGATATTGTAATAGTTCTTCAATCTTTAAGTTCGATAATATATATTATTGCTGCATATGAGAATGAATCTATACAGTCTGTTTATATAGTAAAATTCTTATCAGATTATCAGATCCTAACTACAGTTAATATTTCATGTCTATAAATTACCACTTTAAGGTACACCTACAGCTCTTCACTGTGCGCTAAGATAAAAAATATTCACTCATGATCGATCTACCCAAAGTGGCATGAACGATACTAGCTGGATCGGGTAGGGTAAATATATATATGAAAAAAAAAAAACACTTATAATATTCGTATCTTAATTTGAAATAAAAAGGTTAGGTTGTTTGTTAATTTCAAGTATTGAATTTTGTCCCCTTTAGGATTTTTGATGTCAATCAATAATTAATGATATATGTTTAATTTAACACATGTTTTCAAGAACATGCAAATATAAATAATGTTGATGTTTACGTACATTTTGTCTGCATTCAACATTATTAAAATTTAAATAGAGTAAAAATTTCTAGTTAATCTAAACTGTCATTTTATTTTATTGTTTTTTAATCATTTGTTAACACACATCTCCATACACTTAGAATACCAGATCGATCGGACGGTTGAGAGACAAGAGCACTTTTGAGCCTATTTAAGATGAGCTTTTCTGAATTTTATTCTAATTATTATATAACTATATAAATAATATTACTTATAAATTCTAAATTTAATTAGCTGATAAAACAAAATAGATAATATTTCTTTAACCCGCGTCGTAACTTGAATGCGTTGTCGTGTATTATCAAATCGTGATTATTAATTAGTATTTAATTCAATGGTTAAAATAACGTACTGCATAAGATACTAACACATGTACGACGACGTAAAATAATGTACTAGCTGCACAAAACACTAATGCATGCATATACGACGCAAAGTCGATCTAATGGGCATGACAACTTGGTACATATAACATTTGCACTGATGAATACTACTAGCTGTATATTATATATTGCTTCTTGAATTGTTCTTCTTTTTGTTAGAGCTTCTTCAATCTGATCTTGATTATTTGATTTGACCAGCAATAAATATGTCCCAAATAATTAAGAGTGTCCTATATATCTTGAATCGATCAATTCATGAATTCCAACCTTCAATATATATGTCGTTGGAAATTAATTTATTTTCCATATATAATGCATACACCCAATTAATGTATTCAATGAGTTTGAATGATCGATCACTTTTTTTAATATATCACTAATTATATGATAGTAAAAAAATAAAATTACTTACACGGAAACTTTGGATATATTCTTTATCAACAATCTTAATATATAGTTTATAATGTAAATGAATATTGAGTTGAATCTTCAGTTTTGGAAATTTAATTAATTAATTAGGGTTGATTATTGGTAGGATATAGAAGTTTCTAGATCTTTCTAGATCGATTAATTAATTACCGAGGTAATTAAATTAAAATAGAGATATATATTTTCCATGAACAAATTAACAAGTAAAAAACTTAATTACATGAGAGGTGGTACATTTGAAAAGATTACACACAGCTTAAGATTAAGATCGATCGATCGATCGATCAATCAAATTTTGACAAACAGTGGTCCCAAACTGACGGCGTTTCAAACCCAAAATCGTTCGTAGGAAGTATCGCCTCCGGCAATGGTAAAAGGCCGTTCTGGTTATCAAGTCCGAACCCAACACCTCCAAACTCTCGATGACCTCTCATTATTTCCGTTTCCATCCACGTGCATGTAGTGGTGTGGTGATCTATCGAGAACAAGAATTCATTGGAAGAGCAAGACTCCGACGATGAAGACGACGGTAAATGTTCAAACATCAAATCCACATGATCTATTCTAGGAAGCTCAATGATCTGACCCAATTCCTCCTCCTCCACCAAGTCATCTTTTAGTAGCAGTGTTGGAGATGGGTCCATCATTGCCGCCTTGGCCGCCGCAGCCCGAACGTCTCTAGGCGAGAGAGACACCGGATATGGGAGAGACGCAATAAGATCGGGGAAATTAAGTATAGCAGATTCTCCCTTGATACTTCTAGCAGCAACATCATGAGCTCTTGCAGCCATTTCCGCTGTACGAAATGTCCCTAGCCATATCCTTGAGTTCTTCTTCGGTTCACGTATCTCCGACACCCATTTCCCCCAACTCCTCATCCGCACACCGTGGTAAGTCGACGATTTCTTGTCAGAACGAGGAGTTGCCGGCTTTGATTTTCCGGCCATGCAAATGATGCAACGACAGACAGATCTAATTAACTAGCTAGAAGAAAGGAAGAAGAAAAAAATCTAGACATGTTATGTTGTCGTTTGCAAGTAGATTTTGTAGTGGTGGGATTAGATTCTTTATTACGTAACCCTAGATTTGTAGATTTTTTTTTTTGAGAAATAGATTTGTAGATATTACAGTTAAATAAAATGGTGAAATTTCAGCATCAACCTTGACTGTTGGTGAATTTTTTTTGGAGTGATGTGAGACTTTGGCAAACATTTCACCAATAATCATAGAAAACAGCCTAGATTCCACACACCTATAATTATTTTATTATTATTATTATTATAGTTTGTTTCTATTCTATTCTATTCTATCGATTTTTTTTTTTTTTTACCAACTTGATGGAGAATCCATTTGTAATATTTCCATGGAAATGTGATTTATATACATGTTGGGAATAAAAGGTACGAATATTATTTATTTTAATTATTGTGTTTATTATTGTAATTTGACCATGCAATGTATACGTACGTCCATGTGTTCTCATTTACTCGATGTTTATTTTATGTCGGTCGGCAGCATCTTTCACCCATCACAATTTAATTCACACTCATTATTATTTTCGACATGTGTTTTCAAAAAATCACAACCATTACATCAACATTTTATGAAAATTATCGCATTTTTATTATCTCGCAACAATTTTTTTTAATCTAATCTCTTTCTCTTTAATTTAATTTCATTTAATTTAATTTATTGGAAAAGACTAGGGGTGGACATGGGTCGGGTCATGAAACTCGATGCGAACGATTCGAATCTGAGTAATTTTTACCCGATTTTTTTGGAACTCACCCGAAACCCGAAGAAATTTATAAAAAATTCATTAAAATATAAATAATTAATATAATTTCATATAAAACACTTTATAAAAAAAATTAATATATATAATTATAAATTTCTCATCTTTTATAAACCTTAATTAGTTAATTTCATACATTAAAATTTAAACTTTAATTTCATTTCCCTCTCCTCTCTTCTTCCACTTTCATTTTCCCTCTTCGTCGTCGCCGACCCTCTTCTTTCCGTCGTCGGATCTCTCCATCTTCACAAACTATTTTATTTGATCTTTATAAAATTAAAAAATTATTTTAACAACAGGATTTTTTATGCAAAATATTCATTCAATTTATTAAACCTGAACCCAGACCCGACATCAAAAGGAGTCCTGCAATCACCACATGCATGACTCTTGAGTAGGGTGGGTGGGAAATTATCACTCTACTATTTTTAATTAATTAAAATTAAGTTAAGTGGTTTTCTGAAAGATTCAACACCTGTATCTAGATATGGAATATCCTCTGAATATATATATATGGTGGATGATTGGTGGTCGTTGGATCGATTTGATGGAATTCTGACCAGTTACCAGTTTTTACTTATCCCAAGATCGTGCCACTGTGTATGGGTCCCACATTTAATAATTTTTTTTTTTTAACATCAATCATAATCACATAATATATTATTACAATTTACAAGATAAGTTATATTATAACTAGAATCTTGAGGTAACAGAATCAGATTCAGATCTGAAGCTTATGGCCTGTTGTGTGATTTTTATCTACATGGCAAGTGGATGTCCGGAAGTGACTTTTTCGAACTATCTTTTAGATTTACCTGTACTGACTACTAAAACTAATAGTGGGAGTAATGTACAAAGACAAAGGATGTCTTGGGTTCAATCATTGAACTCAAACATGTTTTTTTTTTTTTACCTTTTATTTATTAATGTGTAATTTTTTTTTTTTGCATGCATGAATTTATGAATTTATGAATTTATGAATTTATGAATTTATGAATTTAGAGCTTGGACCGTTTGGTTTTTTTTATTAGGACAAACCGGTCGGTCTACATCAAACCGAACAGGGGTGAAAATGGAAATGAATTAAAGTCCGTACATAGTAATGTAGTGGGAATTATTTACACAGGTCGATCCCAAAGAGAATATCGGGGTGAGTTGGCTGGCATTATTAGATCGTCGTCTTCGTTACTGAAAAAATCACCCAATCTCAATCCAAATCCGATGGACCATGGATCTGTCCAGTCGTCCACATGATGCTGCTCAGTGCTCATGCTCATGTCGAGAGGGGACAGAAGGAACTCGTTGGAAGAACATGACTCCGACGATGAACCGGCGCCGGATTCGAACAAGCTGTCGACGGTGTCTATTCGGGGGAGTTTAACGATCTCACCTAACTCCTCCTCCGTCGTACAAAGACCATCGAAACCGGTAATTGGGTCCATCATTGCTGCTTTGGCTGCAGCGATACGAACGTCCCGAGGAGATAACGACACGGGACGCGGGAGGAATCCGATGAGTTCTGGGAAATTGACGACGGCTGACTCACCTTTGATGCTACATGCAGCGACGTCGTGTGCTCTTGCAGCCATTTCAGCAGTTGCAAACGTACCCAGCCAGATACGTGACTTCTTCTTCGGTTCGCGAATCTCTGATACCCATTTTCCCCAGCTCCTCATCCTCACCCCGTGGTAATTACTCATTGCTTCTTTATCACTAGACGTCGACGGCACCGCTGTTGCGTTCTTCTTCTTCTTTACCTTCTTCTTCATCGCCGTCATCTTCTTCGGCTCTGCGGAGTGGATGAGCTCCGTCGGAGGTAACAATTCCGGAGACGTCATAGCTAGAGAGGGAATTATATTCTGGTGGCCGGTTAGAGTGAAGGAAATGTGTATAGGACTTATAAACACACGATAATATATATAAAACAGTTTACATGAGTTTTTATTTGGGCGAAAGACGTATTTTGACGCACCGAAATGCTGCGACCCACTTGAAAATTAGGATTATAAATTTACAAAAAAACCTTACCTTCGATTATAAATTATAATCAAACGATTATCATAAACTCACTTCATTTATCTTACTTTTCCGTTTCCCCCTTTCTAATGGCTTTCTTCATTTTCAATTTTGTCCTTTTGGTAAAAATATTTACACTACTGTTTAGAATTTTGTCTAGAATCTTCTCATGTGTCTCCATTCACTTTTTTTTTATAAGAACCTATATGTAATTTTAAATTATATAGGGAGTTAAATATAATTTTTACAATATATTAATATTTTTTAAGGATTAATTAGTTATAAATTTTACATTATATAATAAAAAATATTTTTTAAATCTCCTATATTCTAACTCTTTAAATCCTCCGGCCTTTCCACTTTAATCCCTAATTCTGAAATCCCAAATCGTCTTTTTCCATTCATACTCATAAAATATATCAATTAATGTATTTAATATTAATTTTTATAGGTTTTTATAATCAATGATTTTATAAATAGTTAATGCCAAAATTTTATTTTTAAAATAATACTGCAAGCAAATCATTTTTTTTTCCACAAATTTTTTTCTTCTTCTCATCAAATTCAACATCACCAAATTTCACTTTCGACTTAATTATAACCTCTTTCAACCATAACACTAGCTACACTGAACCATAAAAAATTATCAGGCCGGACAAATTAAATAACAAACTAAAATTAGATTCTACTAACAGCTAATAGATACAGTATTTGCAAATTACAATCACCTTGTAACTTCAACATGTTAAAGTATTTCTTCCAAAATAGGATAACATATATAATGCGGCCGGACAATCATTATTCTTGCCCCTTCGTATAGAAGACCCATAATGTAACTAATATCTTTAATTAACTTACAGTAAACTTTCATCTCCAAGGTAGCTATCATAAGAAAATGATCATGAACCAAGAAATCTTTCAACGAATAGCTATCATAAGGGTCATACACTACATTCACATAGGTAATTAATAAGATGATAAATTTAACTTCAACTAATAGGACAAAGAATTAACCTTCAAAAGTGCATCAAGCCTAATGGAAGAATAGACAGTGGATTTGATAGGTCGTCTTGAAATTTTAGTGGTGTTAATATTAATTTTATCATTAGGTTGTTGGTTGAAATATAAAAATTATAAAAAAAAACATTAATGTCGGATGTACTTTGACTTTTTTTTAAACCGTTTAATAATTTTAATTTAAGATAGCTTTAAAAATAATAATCTGATTTGATTGATGTGCCAAAAAAATTAATAATTTAAGTTCCGACAAAAGGCCATGTGTTGAGAAAACTTAGAGTGGCAGAAAAAGAAAAAGATTTCGATTGGTATGGTTCTGAGTTTATTGTAAATGACGACTTACCTAGAAATCTGGTTCCTTGGCAAATGGGTCAGTCAACATGAACAATTGCTAACATAAATGACAAGGGATGGGTAACATTTATAGCTGTTACTGTTAGGTCAGAAGAAATAAATAGAAAATCAACATTCAGATTTAACATTATTATATCGACCGCACTTGTTTTTTTAAGGCTAATTCAATGCAGGTAAAAACACTACTTACTACTAGACACACGAGATGAATTTCAGATGGTTCATATCGCCAATTCTACGATTCCCCCCCCCTCATAGTCATGTATTAGCCAGAGACTCCATTGAATTATAATTTATAAATATAACGATGGCTTAATCAAACCAAATAAGGTCCCCAGGGTTTTGGAGCTTTGGAGTCAGCAGACTTATCCATGCTTGCTGTTGTTTACAAAAGAGGGAAAGGGACGAATGAATCATCAGACTCCTCTTCTCACCTACTTACATATGTCGATTGACGCAGGGACCGCACAATTCATTGATTGATTACAATAAATTTTACAATGATATATCTCAACTTACTGCTATAATGCTATTGACGCTTGGTTTTTTCCAGTCAAATCTCTTGCTAAGATAAGACTAAAAATATCACAATTTTATCAACTGAGTTTCACTAATTTTCACATTTTAAATAAAAAGAGAAATAAGAAAATTGAAATATACTTACAGTGTTTTTGAAATTTCAACACTGATAGGAACTTCTATAGTCCAGGAGGCTTTAGAAAAGGAACGGATAAAACACTCTCAAGATCAATAGGCACCTTAAGGGCTTCACTGAGGAGACGCGGTGAAGATGTGGTGCCCTTCCATGTGGAGTACCATGGACCACCTCCAACTTCTACAGCAGCCATATTGCTAGTGACATCAAGAATCATCTGAAACACACAATGCAATAGTATTTATCAGTGCTGGAGGATACAGGGGAAAACATAATTTTTTAAAACAGGAGAACCATTTTCAAAACTTGTATAATTTTACTAATTACACACCCAAACCAAGCACAGACAGAGAGAGATCCATATATATAATCGTTTACCTTTCCCTTACTGCCATCGTATCGTTTCACCCATAATTGCAATGTCAGGTTTGCAACACATGTATCTTTGCATGCAGTTACAAATCCGTCTTCAGCAGTAGGAGCTCGCAATGGAGTACCAGGTTTGTTGGTAGTGGCCTTCAACTCTACCTAATTTAAAAAATGGCTGAATATTCAAAATAGAATAAATACATTGCCATTTGTTTTGGCGCTAAAGTCGTTAAAAAAAACAATACAACGAGGAGGCAACGATACCTAATCATTTATACCTGAGTTTGGCCTTTTCTATTATATCAATGGAACTTTTAACTTTATCAAAAAACAAATAACATCAAATCTTTACACTAAACTCAAATTATCTACGTATATAATAAAAATTTCGAATCAACAATGATAAATCATAGATAGATATACAAATTACTTACAATATGCATGTCATTTTCAGCATACATATGCCAATAACCCCAATGAGATACTTCCCAAGTAACTTTACTTGTCCAAGGAACAAATTCATAGAATTTTCCTTCAAAGTGAACTCCAACCTACGAATAAAGAGCATTGATCCTAAATATTTAACATCGAAGAAAATGTGATTTGAAATAAAGAATGGATTCGACAAAGATGATAGATATATGGCTGCAAAGTGCAAACTTGATAAAACGATAATAGGAAAAATAAGCTAGTTGAGCATACCAATGCTGCACTCTCAAAATTATTAGATAATACAGATAATTTTCTCAATCCACCAGATGCAGTCAGGGCTACTTCTCCAGATGCACCATTAAAGACATTGCATTGAACCTGAAACATGTCAAAATTTGATTGAAATGAAGAGAAAATCCACAATGATGATCAGAATTTTTATTCTCATAAAATGATAATATTCTGGTATAGTTGTATATTGGTATTAAGTGATTAACTATCAAAGCTTACACATACCCTGACAAATTTTGTGGTGAAAAAACTTACCCAGAACCACTTTCTCGGAAAGCCTCCACCCCAGTTCTTTTCAGAGTAAGAAGGAGCATTTTCAAATTCAAATCGTTTTCCATCCCACTCGATCCAACCTGTAACATAGAAGACACAAAAATAAAGGCTAACCTGAAAATGCTAGGATTTCATAAAAATATCTCTTTGAGAATCATAGTTTGAGTTGCGCCATAGCACGTAGCGCCGTCTACCCGTGCTATGGGGCTATAGCGTGCTATAGTGCCTCCATAGCGCCAAGTGTATTTTTAAATTTTTTAAAATACCATACTTAATATACCATGTATCATGCAATCAATATTTAATATATTTTAAATTAATAGTCAATACCATACTTAACTAAAGAGTAGTGATTAGGGTTAGGGGAGAAACAGGGAGAAATCATGAATATAGAAGAGAAATGGGGAGAAATAGGGTTTATAAATATTAACCCTATTTGGTTATTCAGGCGGATCCTGACCCGGATCCGCCTAAGGCCCAATACTCATAGCGCGGGTAGATAGCGCCGGCTACCCACGCTATGGGGTAAATAGCGCGCACAACTCAAACTATGTTGAGAATGAATTTCCATTCAATTTAAATTTTAACAAGTTTCAGATGAATTTGATTAAATCCCATGTCACGGTTGACTTAAGAAATGATGTATGTGAAAGATTTCATAATTTTACAATTTACAAATATTCATATGGCTCTCAACTGCAGTAATGTTATATTATTATTATTTTGTATTCTTATAAATAATAAATACAACAAATCAGTGTTGTTGTGATAGTTTCTGCAGTACCTGTTGACAGTCCACCTGCCATGCATATTTGCCAGTGGGGTTCAAATACAGGAAAGGCAGCAAGCCATCCAGCAGTTGATAGTTGTCTGGAGTTAATATCACCCCAACCATAAATAGGACGGGTACTATACTCCCAAGAAGCAGTCTTCACTGTCTGAACATACTCTGACCTGTCAATGAGTGAGAAGAAAAAAAATGAAAATGTCACTTTTATTGTATACAATAGATATATTGCGCATCACTGTCGATATTTTACTTATGAAAAATAATCTACGTATTTTGAAAAAATTTATTTGATTTAATAACTTCTAGTTGATCTATAGACAAAACTCTAGAGGTGATTGATTACACATGTATTTTCACTTTTTTTTTTAATTATTATCAGTTAATCCATATGCTTTCTTATAACCAAGCTTTTTCGTGCGACGCCTAGGCGTCGCATAGGCAGTCATGCGGTCCAGCGCATGTAGGCGTTAGGCGGATCCGGTTGGATCTGCCTAACCCATTAACCCATTTAATTTCATTTAAAATGAGGAGTTAGGGTTTTAAAATCCTAACACCTCATCTTTTTCCCTATTTCTTCTCATTTCCTCTCCTTTCTCCCAAATTTCCAGCCACCCTCCTACTTCCTTTTCAGTTCATTTCCTCCACCTCCGGCCACCTCTACCTCCGGCGACCAGCTAGGACTTACGGAGAGCACCTCCGGCGAACTTTTACGGGTGACGGCGTCGCCTAGGCACTCCAGGCAGTCATGCAACCAGGTCCATCGCATGACCGCATTGTCGTATGTAAAAGCTTGCTTATAATGAATTCAGAAAAATATATATGGTGCTAAGTGCTAACTAAGTTGATATGAAAAAAATGAAAATGAAAATTATTTAAGAAACTAGACATTGTTATAATCATAACGTTTATAGTCGATATTTATGATTTTCAAGATATTTCTTAATGATTAATGGAATTTGCAATCATTTGCCCCAAAAAATCCCAGAAATCATTGATCAAGGCATCACTCCTTTTTGTTTTTACATATTTTATAACAAACCAAATTTTGAGAAAAATGAAACAATAGCTAAAAATGAATATAAACAACGAAAAGTCTAAACCAAACAGAATAACCTGAAATTAATAAAATAACATGCCTTCCATCATCATGTATGGAACCTTGATTCCAGATTGGAGTAACTTGAAAACCTTCTGAGACGCGTCTATTAAAATCCTACAAAGTATAGGTGCAAAAAATTAAATTAACATTTTCATATATTCTACCGATTGTTTTTATTATAATATTATATTCCTTCCAAGGTTTGAGTTGTGCCGTAGGATGTAGCGTGCTATGTCTCCATAGCGTCTAGTATATTTTTGAAATTTTCAGATATATAACATATATACAATCAATTAACTATAAACCCTATATTATGTAATCAATATTTGCTACCTACAAACCGAGATCAGAAGTTCAAAATTCAAATTGCTACCTACTCCTGCTAGATGATCCAATATGCTCGCCGGAGGCTGCTCGACGACCGCTGGAGGTGCTGGATGACGGCAGGAGGTGTTGGATCGTTGGTAGATAGAGAGGAAAGGGGAGAAATCGTGAAATCTAAACCTATTTTAATCCTAAGGTAATCGGGTAATTGGACGGATCCTTACTAAGATCCCTCTAAAAGTCCATTACCCACACCTGGATAGCGCCAGCTAACCGCGCTATGGAGTAAGTATATAACGAGCTATAACTCTCGCGCGCAACTGAAATCTTGATTTCTTCATAATATTAAACAAAACTAATGTTCAGCTCCATGACTCCTTCGAAAGTGCATAAAGATATAAAATTGTCAAGATAAATAAAAAGAGTGAAACCTGTGGAGGAACTTCTTTGTTAGGAGGAGTTGAGTGTTTTCCAGCTGTGAATGTGTTACCTAAACATAGCTCATGCCTACCTGTGAATGAATATGCCAAAAATTAACAAACAAAATGTTTGGTAAATATAATGATAATTTACTTTTAAAGATAATGATCGTAACAAGCAATTAAGACATCAACAATTAGACATATCGAAATTCGAAAATTTCATCATCTAACAATCCGCATGACCTATAAACATTATAAGTCAAAGTTGAAGCAATGATAACAAGATATAACTTGAACTCTCTTGCGATCACTTACTTCCCCAGAAGAATTCAGAGCAATTCGATTGCTGGCAGATATATTTATCATCAGCACCAAGAATCTGAACTCCAACGCCAGTATACCGAGGTCCATGGATCGCCTCTTCTGCCTCTCCCAATGGCTTACAGAACAGAGGATTTTCCACGGAGTACATAAAACAAAAGCTTTGCCTATCCTCAGGTATAGAAACCCTAAAATACCATCCCTCGAAAAAATGCCTAGCTGTGCCATCAAAATGATACCTGGATCGATGACTGAGCTAATTATCTGCTAGAGATCACCATTTAATCACCAAAAGTAGCATATCTAAAAAACACCGTAATTTACAACTATTGCATCATACTAATGGGATTGCAAAAAAAGTAACCAAATAGACAAAGTTCATCACGGATTCCAATAGAACACGAGCGATCAAAAGTACAAAAATCGAACAGCTAGTAGCAAAAGCAGCAGTAGTAGTAGTTGTAGACTTTTAACAGAATATTGGAAGTGAGGGAATGATCACCCGCTGTGCGGAGTGCGAAGCTCTCTATCTACAGCCGTCGGAACATACACGGGCTTTTTCTTAAACGGAATAGAATCTGGTGGTGGAGGAGCGAGCGTCGCCTTGATTCCACACGAATCGCCCCTACGCCGGAACCCTAGGGTATCTGTAGCTGCACAGAGAAGACTGGCACTGGAGGCGGTGAATGATGACACCATTGACATGGGAATCGAAAGGAGAAATAGGGGAAAATAGAATGTGGTTGAGACGGAGCACGTTCATTTTTTATGTGGCGGAACTCGATTCATGTATTCATTCAACAAACTAACAAGCAGGGACGACCCGAACCCGATGGGTAGGGTATGGGTGTGATTTTTAAAACAACCCGAACCCTATTTTACCCGATGGATAGTGTATGAGCAAAACTTTTCGAGCGCTTCAAGGCGAGACTAGTGGCGAACAGAATGCGGAAAATTCACGGCTCAGATTACACAAACACGTTCAGTTTGGTAGTCCGACCTCTTTCGATCAGACTCGTACTGTTATTGGTCATCGCACACGGTTGAAAGATACATCATATTGACATATCTAATGGATTTCTACACGAGAACTTGGATGAAAGGATCGCAATTTCACAACCATTTGGGTTCATTGATTCTCAAGTAACGGAAGTCTTCTCCATAAATCCTTGTACAGATTAAACCAATCTCCAAGATGTTGGTTCTAAAGGCTTAGCAAATTTCTTATTTCAGTAAAATTCAAAGAATCGGATATTGACCCATCTCTATTCATCTACAGTCAAGACGCCTTTCTTGCCTACCTATTTCTATACGTCGATGACATTGTGGTAGTCGGCTCAGAAGAATCAGAAGTTGAGAAGCTAATTGGGAAGTGAGTTTTCTATGAAGGACTTGGACGGACTTCGATTTTTCTTAAGAATTCAAGTCTCTCACTTCAAGACATCCACCTCTCCCAAACTCATATCTAGTCAACCTTCTTCAAAGGTATAATATTGGATAGTATGAAGCATGCAACAACGTCGATGATAGTGGATATCGATCTGAGATCAGATGAGCAACCAATTGAATTATTAACTCGTCGTATTATTAACTCGCTACACTATATTATGCTAACATGAATAGACTCTCACAATTCATGACAGCATCCAAGCCGGCACAATGGGTAACAATTAAACATGTCTTAAGGTTTCTTTCCGGCACCCAAAGATATGGAGTTATGTTTTGGAAGGAGGCCAACTTCGGAATTACGACCTACTGCAATGCCTATTGGGGCGGGGATATAATCGATCGGAAAAGTCGAACAAGGTTTCTAATCTCGTAGGAGGGATTCTGGTCTCATGGATTTCACGTAAACGACGATCCAACACCGAAGCAGAATACAAAAGGTTTCTAATCTCGTAGGAGGGATTCTGGTCTCATGGATTTCACGTAAACGACGATCCAGCACCGAAGCGGAATACAAAAGGTTTCTAATCTCGTAGGAGGGATTCTGGTCTCATGGATTTCACGTAAACGACGATCCAGCACCGAAGCGGAATACAGAGCTATCGCAACCACTACACAGGAGGTAGAGGCGGTCCGATCCATGTTCGAGCTAGGTGTGCAGGTGCCAAAGCCGATGGTCATTTATCGGATAACTTGGGAGTGACTTTTATTGCAGAGAATCCAATTGGGCACAACAAGCTAAAACACGTTTCTCTAGGCCCACACATCTTACGTGAGAAGACGAAGAGCGGTGATATCATGGTAAAACATATCTCTGGGAAAGACCAATGGGCGGTCATCTTAACAAAGCCGCTCCCCCCGAAATCATTTGTAGAATTTAAGGCTATGCTCATCGGAGAAGCTCCACGAGCTTGAGGGGTGGTGGTGTATGTATGGAGCCACGTGTAACCTGTTGAATCGTGATCCGAGACTATAAGAAGGGGGTTAATAGTCTCTCTTCGTATTTTATAAGTTTTAACGAATTCGAATAATGTTGATGATCTTTTGACATTTAACTTAACCAGTGAATTCATGCCCTCACTTCGTTGTGTGCTCTGCATTCCACCGAAGAAGTGGTTACTCATGTATATTGGACACCAGTTTGCGCGAATGGCGAACATGTCGCGCAACCACTTGTGTTCTGTCAAATTATTGTCCTCCGTTCAAGAAGTCCAGTTTTTCTCAAACTCATCAATATTCTCTGATGTGTTGAGGATTTTGTTGAATTTCTCCATCTCGTCCTTATTTCTGTATACAGCATCAATCTTGTCGCACATCTTGTGTGTAATGTGCCACTTGCATAGGCGGTGAAACGCATTGGAGAATTCACTTGATAATGCACATTTCATAGCAATGTCTCTGAGAAGAGCCATATGAAGGATTCTGTTGACTCGTTAGATAGAAATCCATTTGCGAAGAGTACTTTACGGAGATGGTTATTGATTACACAAAAAATTTCGATAATTAACTTGTACTTGTTTGTGTTGTATATTGTGTCGAAAGTTATTGCCTCTCCATATTCCTTATATTCTTCGATACATGTTGGGTCCGCCCAAAATAATTGTTTCAAAGATCCTATAAATGGCAATAATTAGAATCAAATTACCACCATTAAAATTATTCATTGATTTTGGGAGATAGCGTATCATACCTTCTTCGTCAAGCAAGTACGAGTAGTAGTATTTGTCGTCATGCTCCTTAAGTGCTTGAAATTTCTCAATTAAAATCTCTACGCCATGACTATTCATGTTTTCCTTGTCGTCACGACGGTAGTTGAAGAAATCCCTTTGCGTAAATGGACAGCTAGAGAAGCCCCCTGATTGCATAGCCACGTACGAATATTGCTGACTAGGAGGTATGTTTGTTGCATCCAAATTGCTTATCAAATTCCTTGCATATGGTGTTATTTCCCTATTTATCTTCAAGAACCTTTTTTTGGATGGCGTCGACATATCATGGTTGTGATTATCGTTGAAGATAGATATCATCCACCTATCTCCTTTTATCCTAATGGATAGAAAAGCTCTGCATCCTGTTCTCGAATTTCTAATGTGTCTAGGCTTGGTAGATATACTGCTTGGATTTTCTTATTTTTCTACTATTGGTATTTTGGCTTTTGAGGTACCCTCCTTCGAGCAAATGTAGGTCTTCTTACGGAGACCTTTCTTTGAATGTCTAGTTGAGCCTTTTCGCACTAAGAATCATTTCTGCCCCGCATATGCGTAATAAATATCCTCCGCCTCTTTTATTGAGTCAAATATCATCTCAACCTAGGATGTTGGATTATTCTGAAAAAATCGGAAAGACCAATTAATAACAACTTCATGCTTACATAGATTGTTTGTGAGGTAGATTTATGCAGGGTTCTAGTTTTACCTGATGCTATCAATCTCCATATTATCGCTCTGGAACATTCCGTCCGGATCTTCGCAATTTGAAAAATAATTATGTGACCTGAATATTCAGTAATGTCAATTTTCATATGATGGGGGACGCACAACGATCATATGACAATAAAAATACAGTAATGGAAGATCATATTATCATGTATTCAACAGATTCATTACCTGTCTGGTGTGTGTAAATCCTTATCTGTGTTTTGACTAACACTTAATATTAGTTCGTCAGAATCTATAAAAATATTAGATATTTAGGAAATTCTAACGTACTCGATAATGAGAAATCAATGTATGATGATGTTGAATTTTTAAATACCTTTATTTCGTGATGCATTATTCTCACCAATGATCTGTTTAGAAAATTTAGAAGAATGAATTTTAGACTTGTCCATTTTCAGCTTGTAGAATTATTTTAATAAAATGCAAATCAAATTTCTTATCCTTGCTTATTATTATTAAATCAACGAAAATCAAAATACCGCAACCATGTATTTTAAGTATGTCTGCTAAGTGTAACGTGACCAGTAGAGTTGGATGTTGACTTGAAGCAGCTACAACCGGAAGTGGGTACTCATGGCGAGTTGAACAGAGAGACACACGGGAAGATGCCAGACCAGATGCCCCGGCGATCAGGACGCAGGACCACCTCCACCCAGCAACCCGATTACGTTTATGGGAATTAGTTAGTCGTGCTCTGATTTTGTTATTGTACGCACTTTATGTTTTAACAATTCTTATTATAAATAAAGGAACTCTCGACGGAGAGCGACATCGATTATCAAACAAATTAAATCCCTCCTTACTCCTCTCCTGCGGGAATCTTGTCTACCCCTTCTCGTCTCCCTTCTTCCGACCAAGTTCTCTGTTCTACCAACACCGTTACATTGGTACTTTCAATCCCCTTCTGCAATATCTTTGGACGCACAGTCGGGAACGACTCAAAATATTTAGCTCTCCAAAGTCGTGATCCGTGACACGATTATCAACATATCCCATTAAGGGAGGTATCATTCTTATTGAATTTCATTTCGTTCTTAATTTGACCTTAGAACGTTTGTAGATGGGCAGTGGAGCGACGGAAGATCTGGAGAAAATAGTGACAACAATAATGGATGAGCAGATTGCGCGAATCTCTGACATCACTCGACGACAAGACAAAGCAATATCTGGGATTTCAGATCGTCTAATGGAGATGGCGATAGAGATGAAAAGAATGTCCGATCTGAACGGGAAACATGTGTTCGATGGGGGAGGGTCGTCGTCGTCGAATTCCAATGACCGGCTGATGAAAGTCTTCTCTCCGAAATTCAACGGATCCAATCCCGAAGGATGGATATTCCTTGCGGAGGAATACTTTGAATATCATGACATTTTTGAATCATCTAAAGTTCGGATTGCGGGCTTACATATGGAAGGGGCCGCGCTGGATTGGGTACGACGGCTCAAGAAAAATGGGATGCTCACGTCTTGGGATAGTCTGCGGGCTAAGATATGAGAAAGGTTTGGGGAATCCAAATATGAGGACAGCCTCTCCGCCCTCACTCGCCTGCAGCAAACCACCACCGTAGCAATCTACATCGCCGAGTTCGAGAGGCTCTTGAACGATGTCTCGGGTATGACTGAAAAAGCACTGATATCTTTCTTCGTTGGAGGTTTGAGGGAAGATTTGAGAAGTGATTTGAAAATTGCAAAGCCTATATCTCTGAAACAAGCATTCTCGCTCGCAAAAATATACGAGGCCAATCGTACCGGGAAGGGATCAACGGCTCTCACTGTTCCTATGACTCGCAGCAATTACCAGCCGAACCTGACCAACTCATCGGTTCCATTATTAAAAATTCCCCCGACAACCGTCCTGCCGAGCAACAAGCTGAATCCGGGATACCGCAAACCGTCGACGTATGAGGAAAAGAAGGCCAGAGCCGTCAAAGGATTGTGTTACTACTGCGACGACAAGTTCATGCCCGACCACCGTTGCAAAGGACGTTATTTTCGATTCGATACCGATACCAACTGTTTGATCGAAATGTGCTCAGAAGAACAATCACTGCCGATGGTGGAGCTTGTTGGAAAAGGTGATAATTGCCAACCTACTACGGAAATAAGCATGCATGCGCTATCAGGAGCATACAACCCGCGCACTCTACGTTTTCGAGGATATGTCAAAGGGAAGGAAATCACCATCCTCATAGATAACAGCAGCATGAATAATTTTGTGCAGGAATCCATAGTGGGACACTTGGGGCTGGAGGTAGAACTCATTCCTTCCTCCGACGTCTTCGTAGGCAACGGTGCATCAATACCTTGTTCGGATGTGTGTCGGCGGGTAGCCGTGAGTATGCAAAATATCACTATCGTGGAAGATATTTTCGTTCTTAAAATGGAGGGCGCTAATGTGGTTTTGGGATGTCAATGGCTTGAGAAGTTGGGTCTTATAACAACAGACCAACGAAAGTTAACCATGGAGTTTAAGGGGCCAAAAGGGAAAATTCGATTAAAAGGGGATCCTCATCTGGTTGAAGATGCACTATCGGGCAATAGTCTGAAAAGGATGTCGGTTAAAGGCCATGTGGCTTACTATTGTCAGTTATACTGTGAGCCCAGCGGACCAAAGCTGTCCAAAGTCACTCCTTCTGAAATTAATAAAATATTGACCGACTTTGAGTATCTTTTTTCTGAACCATCCGAGTTACCACCGAAGAGACGTTTAAATCACCGCATTATTCTTGCTCCGAACACATCTCCGATCGATGTTCACCCCTACCGGTACCCCCAATTTCAGAAGAACGAGATTGAGAAATTCACGTGGGAGATGTTGAACCAAGGACTCATTCGGCCAGGCTCGAGCCCGTTCTCGTCACCCGTTCTGCTCGTGAAAAAGAAAGACAGAACCTGGAGGTTCTGTGTGGATTATCGAGCGTTGAACGCCGCCACCATTCGGGATCGCTTTCCTATTCTAACTATGGATGAACTAATTGATGAGTTGCATGGATCGGTCATTTTCTCCAAATTGGACCTGAGAGTCGGCTACCACCAGATCAGAATAGAATCAGAGGATATACTATCGAAACAAAGAACGAGAGATTCAATGTATGGAGCTAAGATGATGAAGATGGCAAGAATCGAATGAATCTTATTGATGGGGTGGTGGTGTTTATATACAAGTATTAAACCTATAACCACTTCAATTAGTTAAGAAGCTTCTAGATTTAGTTAGTTAAGAAGCTTCTAGATTTAGTTAGTTACAATACGCCCCCTCGAACTGAGTGGAATTGCTTCAACCAGTTCGTTCCTAAGTTGAGTGAACGGTGTTGGTCCGAGTGATTTTGTGAGGATGTCGGCTTTCTGATTTTTTCCTGAAATATGTTGGACTGCCAAGCTTCCGTCCTCCGTTTTCTCTCTTACAAAGTGTAGGTCCATTGCGACGTGTTTTAACTTACTATGACACACTGGATTGTTTGCGATGAACGCGGCTCCTTGGTTATCGTTGAGCACCCGAATTGGTCCTGGAACAATGATTCCCAATTCTAGTAATAGTGATTTTATGCCTTCTGCTTCTTCTACCGTGGATGCAATGGCACGATATTCGGCTTCGGTACTTGAGCGAGCCAGTGTAGTTTGCTTTTTCGATGACCATGAAATTAATGTATTTCCGATATATATGAGCATTCCAGTTTGACTTTTGCGATCTGTTGTATCGCCCCCCCAATCAGCGTCGCAATACCCGGTAATTGCAAAATCTTTTGCTTTCCGAAATGTTACCCCGAAATTTTGCGTTCCTGATAGATAACGTAACACCTTCTTTAGTGCGATGTGATGTAAAGGAGTCGGAGTGCACATGAATTGTGCCAGTTTGTTAACTGCAAATTGTATGTCTGGACGAGTTAGTGTTAAGTATTGTAGTGATCCCACTACTCGTCGATACTCCTTTCCGTCTGGTGTTGGTTCTTCTTCGGACCGTAGGTCTTGATGTGGCACCATTGGTGTGACCGATGACTTAAGATTTGTGAGATTGCAGCTACTTAGTAAGTTGATCAAGTATTGTTGTTGTGACAGATAAATTGCATCTTCTGTTCTTTTTACTTGAACTCCTAGGAAAAAATTTAACATTCCTAGGTCTTTAACTGGAAACTCGTTCCCCAATTTCTTGATTATTTCTTTTACCAGTAGATTTGATGATCCTGTAAGAACAATGTCATCCACGTATGCAAATAGTAACACGGTCTCTCCTTCTTTAAACAAGATGAATAGTGATGAGTCGGTGTAACTTTCTTTAAATTCGAGTGTCATTAAAAATTCCCGTAATTGTTTGTACCACATCCTTGGTGATTGTTTCAACCCGTATAACGATTTGTTTAGCCGACACACGTATTCCGGATGATCTCGGTCTTCAAATCCTGCTGGTTGAGATACAATAATTCGTTCGTCCAATCTTCCATGCAGGAAGGCGTTGGATATATCAATTTGATGAAGTTCCCAATCATTTGTTACAGCTATCAATAGAACTATACGTATTGAGTTTGCTTTAACCACCGGACTGAATGTCTGTGTGTAGTCGTGACCTTCGATTTGTCGGAGGCCGTTTGCGACCCATCGAGCTTTAAACCTATCAACCGAACCATCTTCTTTTTGTTTTACTTTGAAGATCCACTTCGTGTTGATCACATTGTCATTACTTTCTCGTGGAATTAATGACCAGGTGTTGTTTTTCTTCAATGCATGGAACTCATCTTCCATAGCCGCCTTCCACTTGGGATGACACAGTGCTGACCTCACTGATCTTGGGATGAATATGTTTGTAGCTGCTGCTATCAACGCGTATCGAGGATTTGGTTTAACAATTCCTCTTGCTCCCCTTGTTATCATTTGATTTTTTATTTCCAGATTGATTTATTTCCTCTGGTGAATCGCCGTTGTTTGTGACGTCAATTGGTGAGGTGCTCGAATCATTTGATTGGGAATCTTCCAATCTTGTATCGTGATCTGGACTTGGTGCAATTTCTGTTATTTGATCGATTTCTGGAGATTGGTTTACCCCCGGATGATGATGGTCTGACCGAGGACCCGATGAGTTGTGATCCGGAAGAAGAACAACTGGTGCTGAGATTATATTTACCTGTTCTGGGAATTTTTTACATTCACCCTTCCACAATATTTTATTTAATGAAAAATCATTTTCCAAGAACACGACGTCTGTTGAAGAGTATAACCGGCGAGCTTTAGGATCAAAGCATAGATATCCCTCTTGCTTTTGAGGGTAACCGAGGAAAATACACGACGTCGATTTTGGTTCCAATTTATTCTTTCGATACGGTCTGAGACATGGGAAGCACTTTGACCCGAACACACGCATTTTGCTATAGTCGGGAATTTTGTGAAATAATGCTTCAAAAGGAGACTTTCCGGCCAAGATACCTGTTGGGTTTCGATTGTAAAGAAATGTTGCTGTTAAGACTGCGTAGTCCCAGAATTCCATTGGCATGGTAGCATGCTTGAGTAGCGCAATTGTTGTGTCAATAAGGTGCCTATGACGCCTTTCCACAGATCCCATTTGATGATGACTATATGGGCAGGAAAATCTGTGTTCGATTTCAACCCCTTCAAGAAAATTGGTTAATTTCTTGAATTCCAAAGCATTGTCGGTTTGTATTTTCTTTATTGGCCGTCCACTCTGCAGTTCTGCCCAACTTTTGAATTTTTTAAAAATTTCACCTACATCCGACTTTCTGACCAATGGAAACACCCAATTGAAATTGGTTGCTCCGTCGACAAAATTAATATAGTACCGGTAGCCTTCAGACGACACTACAGGTGCTGGTCCCCAGATATCTGCATATATGATCTCAAGAGGATATTTGTATATAGAATTTGTTGCTTTATGATTTATTAAATGGCTTTTAGCTATGATACATGATTCACAATCAGAGAATTTTTGAGTAGACATGACAATATGATTTTTATTAACCAACTCTTTAACTGCTCTGAAGTGTAAGTGTCCTAGCCGTGAGTGCCATTGATCTCCTGTAACCGCCGAGAGTGCTTCTTCATTTTTCCTGATTTCTAGTGGTAGTTGATATAATCCATTTTTCTCCCGACCTTCAGCCAGCACCTTTTTAGTGTCGAGATCCCGAACTTTGACACTCTGTTTGTCAAATTCAATACAAACTCTGTTGTCAGCACATAATCGTTGCACAGATAATAAATTTCTTGAACTATCTGGTACTAGTAGCATATCATTCAAACATAAACTGATATTGTTAATTTTAGCTTTGGATTTCCCCAATTGAGTAATAGGCATACTATCCCCATTAGCCACGAAAACAGAAGAAATACCTTGATAAGGTTGTGCATCCTGGATTAGCGTACCTGACCCAGTTATATGTGTCGTTGCTCCTGAGTCGGGGTACCACATTGACATGGCACTACGATTCACGGCCAAGTTTGCCTCAGGTTGGGGTTGAGTTGCAGAAGAAATTCCTACTGGAATTAAAGTTCGTCCATGTTTTGGGGGAAAATGCGCAAAATTCACTCTATTGTAACAATTAAGAGCACTGTGCCCCTTTTTATTGCAGATTTGGCAGGGATGCGTTCGCGCGGAGGAGTCGGAATCGCGCGATTTTCCATAGGCGGAGGAGTCGGATGCGGCTCTGGATTTTGCCGCGACGTTCGCCTCCAAGGTTCTTGATTCCGACGACTGCTGAAAACGTAAGTCGTGGTCGATTAGGAGCTGCTGGAATCCGGCGAACGATATGCTATGGTCAAATCTGGTGGTGATTGATGTTACGAACGCTTGAAAATCGACGCCGAGTCCTCCTAGCGCAAGAAGAATTAGTTGCGATTCTTTCATTCCTTCACCACAATCCGAGAGTTTGTCTTTGAGTATACAGATTTTTCGCAAGTATTCTTTTACCGAAAGGTCATTCTTCTTGATACTTTGCAGTTGAGACCGCAAGTGAAGGATCCGTGTCTCGGAGTCCGATGAATGCAATTGACGCAAGCATTCCCAGACCGTAGCAGATGTGGTGAGCGCAGCCACTTGGGGGAGAATCGTCGGCGAGATCGTCGACAATAGCCAGCTAAGGATGAGCTGGTCCTGCTGCTCCGCTAGAGGATCATCGGTCACATTAATCCTCCCTTCCACATATTCCAGCAGCTTATACCCTCGGAGTAATGCTGAGAATTGAGCCTTCCAAGAGAAGTAGTTTTCCCCATAAAGAGTAACACATTTCATATATTTCATCATGATGACTTTCGTCGATGAAGCAGGAGACGATTTTTTACCGGCATCTTGAGCCCCTGCAGCGGAAGAAGGATCGGCAGAGCCGGAGCTGTTGGTTGGTGATGATACCATATCGAAACAAAGAACGAGAGATTCAATGTATGGAGCTAAGATGATGAAGATGGCAAGAATCGAATGAATCTTATTGATGGGGTGGTGGTGTTTATATACAAGTATTAAACCTATAACCACTTCAATTAGTTAAGAAGCTTCTAGATTTAGTTAGTTAAGAAGCTTCTAGATTTAGTTAGTTACAATAGATGACAACGACGAATAACAGAGGTGATAGTGGGTCACCCTGCCTTAGCCCTCTCTTCATACCAATTATCTCTGTCGGTGATCCCTCTACTAGAGCAGCTACTGATGTTATTCTTACTCACGTCATAACTAGCATGGGGAATATTTCATCGATGCCGAGCAGCTCTAGTGTCACTTCTATTGCGTCCTATCTTAGTGCGTCGAAAGCTTTGGCGAAGTCGATTGCAATGCATGCACGTCTGGAGGTACTTTTGCAATTGAATGATTGAGTAAATTCCTGAGCGAGGCCAATGGCATCAGTGATTCTCCGGACTTTAATGAAGGCTGTTTGCACTGGTTTTATGATCCCTGACAACACTTTCATTAATCTGTTAGCCAGTACTTTTGCAAAGATTTTGTATGTAACTCCGAGGCACGAGATTGGTCTATAGTTCTCCAATCTCTCTGGTGCTTCCTTCTTTGGTATTAGCGTTAAGATTGCTAGATTTAGTGCTCGGAGCATCCGCTTGGTTCGGAAAAAATGTAACACTTTTGCTATTATATCATTTCTGATTGAACTCCAGTGGAATGACAAGATTTCAGATGTGAGGCCGTCCATTCCCGGCGCTTTCCCTGCCGGCATACTTGTTAATGTCGCACGTATTTCTGTCTCATATGGGGTGCATCTTAGTATTGCATTTTCAACATCTGTTGGTCTCCTGTCAATTACTATATTTAGATTCGGAATTTGTCTCTCTCTGCTCTCGACGTTGAACAGATCAGTGAAGTATGTTATGACCCTTGCTTTCATATCAGACATTGAGTTTGTTAGCCTC
The DNA here is from genome assembly GCA_001185155.1 of Zostera marina. Taxonomy (NCBI): domain Eukaryota; kingdom Viridiplantae; phylum Streptophyta; class Magnoliopsida; order Alismatales; family Zosteraceae; genus Zostera; species Zostera marina. The sequence goes on from LFYR01002038.1 coordinate 152,762, forward strand.
CCCTCCCCGTCTATGGTTCCCATGATAGAGTTTCTGACATGCTTCGCCTTTATGGCTTGTGCGAAGAAGCGGGTACCTTTGTCGCCCATCGTTATCCATTCTATGTGCGCCTTCTGCCTAAGGTCTAATTGTTCGCTGATTTGTAGATTTATTAGCCTTGTTTTTAGCTCATTGCAGGCCGCTTGTGTCACAGGACAGTACGGATTTGATTGAAGTTTGGTTGCCTCAGATTGCAATAAGCTCGCTACCTCCTTTGACGATAGAGCTTTTGATTTTCTGAATTTTACCCAATTCTTAGCCATCTTCCTTATTTCATTTATTTTCTGTTGTAGCGTGTAGATGGGAGAGCCTTCCACCCCCATTGCCCATGTCGCTCTGAATTTTTCGTTAAAATCATTCTCTCTTAGCCAACTATTATAAAACTTGAAAGGAGTCATGCCTCTTTCAGTTTGTGTCAATTTGATGTGAAGGCCGGCGTGGTCGCTCGTAGTGTCGTGGATCAGCCTTGGCCGGGATTGATGTCATTTGATAAGCCAATGTGCGTTCCCCAAAGCCCTGTCCAGCCTCGATCTGGTTTGTCCATTAGTCCATGTGAAGTCGCCGCTGATTGCCGATATCTCCGTGAAGCCTGCAATTGCATTTTCGAACTCGGAAGCCCCCGCTCTGTCGAATAAACCACGACCTTCTCTTTCCGAGGGGTGACGTATTTCATTAAAGTCACCTATGATTAACCAATCCTTTGCACTCGAAATTGGACAGAGTGAGATAATGCCTTCCCATAGCTGTCGTCTTTTAATTGCTGTCCTTTCCCCATATACGATTGTTAAGTCGAATTCATATCCACCTGTGTTCATCATTCTAGTGTGTACATACTGGCTATCAGTAGCTATTATTGTTGCCTTCCATTGGCTTTGTTTCCATCCAACCCAAATCGAATCTCGTCTATCCTCCGTAGCGTTTCTTTCTATTGTCCACTCACTGCCCATTCTTTCTCGGGCTTTATTAAATTTGTCATTTGTTGTTTTAGTTTCTAGAATTCCAAAGATTTCAATTGTGCGCTCGTGGCAAAGTTTTCTCAGTTCATTTTGCCTCTCTGTCGAGCAAATCCCCCTTGCGTTCCACGCAATTAGAGTCATCACTTAGATGCTACAGGGGTGATGCTCCTTGCGATTCCACTTAGATGCTTTTTGCATTGGAGGATCCTGCCATCCTCCCCTGCCCTCTCTGTAGCACTTGGAACCGGTTTTGCAATTGTATCGGCACTAAAGCAATTCGCTTCTCGGTTGATCTGATTCTTGATTGAATTTCCTCTGGCTCGGTGGCGCATTGTGCTGGTCTGTCCGCTTACCTTAACTTCCTTTGTGATGCACTAAGATAGGAAATAGATGAGGTCGATCGACGCAGCAGACTGTTTAGGTTCGGTAGGTTATATAAGATGTGTGCCCGGCTGGCGCGATCTTCATGCGATAAGGCGTGTCCATCGATTTGCATCTGTTCATTCATGCCACTTCCGGCGTCCTGGTCCTCTATTTCCCGCTGTTTGCTTTGTTTCGATTTGGATTTTGATTTTGGCGTTTCCGGATCTGTAATTGGTATCTGATTGTGCGGTAGTGGACTTCCTTCCAATCGCGGGTCAGTATTTGGTATCGGATCAGTATTCGGGTCGCCTGATTGACTTTTCATTTCATTATTTTTATTATCCACGCCCTCATCTGGTTTTTTTAAGTTAATTTCAGATGGGTTTTCTCCCACTTCCTCCAGGTTTGATTGCGATGGAGGGGCCAGTATCTCATCTCGGCGTTCGGGGGGTATGGTCTGGTGTGCTCTTTAGTCACTGCGGTTTCCATCTGAAGGCTTTTCCACTCTCTTGTACACAAGTTTCGTACGTTGCGTACGGTGGTGTCGTTGTTGCGTACGATGGTGTCGACGTCGGCGTGGTCTCGTCCTTTGCTTGATGGTGTCAGAAGGTTTTGAAATTTGAAATTTCCCCTCAATTACAAGGACACCGGCGCCGGCGACCTTTGCTTTTTCCGACGCGATGTGCTTGTTCCAGTTCCCTTCGATTTGTTCGCGCCCCCTGCATTGTTGGGGCCAGTGTCCGAATCCCGAGCATATGAAGCAATAGGGCATCTTCTGTTTGTATTCAACCCCAACAATCGAGTCTCTGACTGGCACATTCTCATGACCCTCGGCCCTGATTTTAACATTCTCCGGGTAGGTGAAATTTTTATCTATTATAATACAAGCTTCAAGCGGTGGTGGAAGGCGTGCATCTCTCTGTGGTTTCGCTTTTGCTTCTATCGGTGGCCCTAGGGAGCTTGTTATTCTCCCTATCGCCTCAACTCCCCACATTGCCGGGGGGATGTTGTATATTAATGCTTTCTGTGGGATGGTATCGAGAGGGTCCTCTGCAACACTTTCACCCGCTACCCCACTGTTTGATCATGATGAGGTCCTCTTTTAGGTACTCCCACTTGTTTGTTTTCAATCTGTCATAATCTTTTGCACTATAGAATCCCACTTTGAAAGTTTGCTTATTTACTCTTGTCATTCCAAACTTCTGCCTCAGCTTCCATTGTTGTTTAATAAATTCCGCGATTTCCTCTTCAGGCCCCATTACTCCCACCAACCTGATCAGCAGTGACCTGTCGTCCAGACATTCCTTGTTATTTATTGCAGCATTAGGCATGTACACTAGATTGGAGGAGAGCGGTCTGAAGTACGGTTCAGCTCTCCCATGGGTTTGTGCTGCGTTCGGCGATTAGTTCAACGTTTATCATATACTATTAAAATTGAAATTGTTGGAAATATTGACTAATTGACCACACTCGCCGATTGCAACCGGTATCTCGCCGATTGCAACCGGTATTTCACCACACTTGCCGATTGCCCACAGCAATCGTCGATCTTCTCTCGCCGGTATCTCTCACACTCGCCGATTCAAATTAGGGGTTCCCTTGTGGGATCAACCCTAATCGATCGTGATAGAGGGATTCCAAGCGTCGGAAGCGTGCTCGCGATCTCTCAGGCAGGGGCGTGCTCGCTCTCACAGATGGAGGCACTCTCACTGCCGAAAAACTCGCCAACGGAGGCGTGCTCGCATGGGTTCTCTCTTCCCCCATTTCCAGTCGTCCCCATTTCTTCTCTTGGTATTTTTCGATTCTGAAAATCAGATGCCGATACGAGCAGTCGGCGTGCTCGCGATCTCTCAGGCAGGGGCGTGCTCGCTCTCACAGACGGGAGGCGTGCTCACTCTCACTGCCGAAAGACTCCAACATCGTCTAGGTTGTTCCTTTGTGAAATTGGAGATGTCCAGGGCTTCGGGGGTCGAAGCTAGGAGGACGACGGTGATATTGGAGCCGATTGTTGGGTGAGGCGAGCTGTGGAGATGGCCGGAGTTTCTGATCGGAGCGTCATCTTCCCTCTCCAGTCGTGAATAAATAAATCCATTTAAAAATATTAAATGTTCTAAAGATCGATAGTGAACCAAAATCTTTAAAATAATCAAAAGTGACTTTAATCATTTTCCAATCTTCAGAAATAAGGTTAGGTTTAGATTTTTTAGAAGACCTTAAATAAATAGAGAAATGAGACTCAAGCTCATTTAAAATCTACTTAATTAATAAATGTTTAAAGTTATTTCGGTAAATAAATGAAAAACTATGACTTTTTCTGACAAATAATGAACAGTTGATTTTTAAAAGTTATATTTTAAATACAGGATAAATCATTATCTCGAATGTTCCATTGTATTTTACATAAGCGTCGTCGATCGCGAAATCGACAACTGCGAGAACAAGTCCAAAATTCCCACGAACAAAATAAAAATAACAAATTCTTCTTCGAATCAGCTGGAAAAAAAACCAGAATCTTTGAATCCTTTCTTTCTATTCTTTTGCTTCCTCGTCCAACCTCACACAAGGAGACACGAGAGGGAATACGAAGAAAGGGGCAGGGGAAGTCCGGTGGAAAATCCGTCTTCCCGTTGCCGCTCTTTTGTTGAATTCTCAGTATCAAGAGGTATGCTCTTTGACCTATTTGCTTCTGATTCATTCCGGATTATTTTTTATTCATCTAATGAAGGGTAAACAGATGCGTGTGTTCGTAAACAGTGAGGAGATTTGGGTTTTCTTTTACCTCTGGTCAGGACGATTCTAGCTGTCTAGGGTTTCAGTGTTTTCCCCTCTTTAGTCTTTAAGTCTTTAGTTATATGGTAGAGTTAGGGTTTTTATTTTATCGGCGATGAGGAATCTGGAAAGCTATAATTTTTTTTACTGGAATTACGGATGTTTTTTTTATGCGATCCATTTTTGGAAATTGAGGAAAAGTTATATGTTTTGATTATAGAATTTGCTACAGGTACTTACTAGTGTGCCATTATTTTTTAGGGGATTATGCATTAATCATTATTTTTAAGGAGTTAATATCACAATTCAATTTTATGCTAAAAGGGATTTGCATTTCGTTTGTTTTTGTTTCATGATAGTAGATCTATGCCGGCTGTGAGCATGAAGTCCAAACCAAAGATAGGTTCATTACGAGAAGGATCCAGTCTCCATGTTTGTCAGGGTTCTAAAATATCGAAAACATCACCTTCTCAGGTGAAAACATTTCAGCAATCCACAAATTTAAATACCCATCTTCAAATCAGTTGTAGTGGTAAGTAAGCTGCTATTTTTTTTGAAATATTTTTATTTTTTGTCAATTTTTCCTTCTTTTTAACTTTCTCTAAGTTTTTTTTAAACTCTTGTTTTGGGTTGCAATTTCTCAATAATTTAATTTTTGTTGAATATGCACTTCCCTAACACGTTCCTCGTATTTTGGATGAATACAGATTGTTCAAATATTGAAAATGACTCTACTGGAGAATCGGATGAATCTCAAGATGATTATTGTACTGGAGAATCCGATGCGATTTCTTCCTTTCCATTACTGTCACCATACACTACTCCCGAACAAGTAAAAATTGTTTAATTGATTTCTGTGTTATGAAGCTAGTATCATATAAATTTACATATTTTTTAGTATCTGAAATTGGAACTTTCTATTTTCAAAGGTTGAGACGATTAACTATGAGCCATCTTGTTCATCCCCTCTTGAAACATTTTTCTTACCTATTCCTGGGAATGACGTATCTCTAGACAAATCTACAAGCGGTCATCACGAAGGTGGGTAAAATGGTAATATTATGCCGTTTTTGTCAAAACTCAAATCCACATTCTGAAGGCTAGCTTAGCCACTTAAATCGGGTATCGTCATCAATAATAGATAAGTAAAATGACTAAAATTTAGTTTTCTTATTTTCAGCTGTACATAATGATCATGCAGAATTACCTCTTCTGGTTTCTGATGACAGTGATGATGGTAGATGTAGTTCGAATGAGTACGAATCTTGGGATTTTACAGAATTTAACTTATCCAAAATGATTGATTCCCCTTCCCTCTCATTTGATGAGAGCATGGGATTTTCTGACTTAATAACCAGTGTTTCTCCTGAATATGATCATGAAAATTCTGCATCGGTATTTGGTATGGACGAATTGTGCGTGGTATTTCCTTCCTCTGAGGAAATCTTGGATAATGAGGATCTTCGTGGTATCAACACTAATGAAGAATTAATAATGAATGTGGAAATAGCCAGTGCTTCTCCGGAACATGATTATGAAAATTCTGCATCGATATTTGGTATGGATGAAATGTGTGTGGTATTTCCTTGCTCTGAGAAAATCTTGGATAGTGAGGATCTTGATGGTATCAACAATGATTATGAAAATTCTACATCGATATCTGGTATGGAAGAAATGTGTGCGGTATTTCCTTCCTCTGAGAAAATCTTGGATAGTGAGGATCTTCTTGGTATCAACACTAATGAAGAATTGATGATGAATATGGATGAACCATTGTTGTATTTGACAACTCATAATCTGAAACAATCTGGCAAGGAAACAAGACTAAATTCTCAGTTCAGCAATGCAGAAGAAGCAGATTGGGTTGATCCTCAGTTCTTTATCGGTATGCCTGACATGTTAGAGGTGGTTTCATCTGTATGCCCATCACCATTGCAAAAGGGAATGAAGAAGAAAGCCGTAACCCTGGTGCTTGACTTGGATGGTATTTTTTTTGTGCTTATATTATTATTAAGGGGAAAAATTGATTTCCTATGTATGTTAACTTTCCATATCATTGAATATTTGCAGAAACTCTTGTCCATTCTAGCTTGGTTGAATGTAATGATGCGGATTTCAGCTTTCAAATATTTTTCAATATGAGGGAGAATACTGTGTATGTAAAACAGAGGCCTAACCTCCACATGTTTTTGAATAGAGTTGCCCAGATGTTCGAAATCATCGTATTCACGGCCAGTCAAAGAATTTACGCGGAGAAGCTACTGGATGTATTGGATCCTGATAAAAAGCTAATATCACGCCGTGTTTATCGTGAATCATGTTTGTTTTCAGAAGGAAGCTATACAAAAGATCTGTCAATTTTAGGTGTTGACTTGGCAAATATTGCAATAATTGATAATTCCCCACAGGTATGCTGTGTTTGAATATCGATCATATGTTAAGAAATTGTCAGTTGGTTAATTTGAGTTGGGTGTAATTTTTTGGTTAGGTTTTCAGGTTGCAAGTAAATAATGGAATACCCATCAAGAGTTGGTTTAATGATCCATCTGACAATGCACTGATGACAATGCTTCCTTTTTTAGAAACACTAGTTAATGTTGAGGACGTTCGTCCTATTATTGCCGAGAGATTTAATTAACATCAAAGAAGCATCCTTACAACGGATGAACAGATAATAATTATCCTATAAATTATGAGCATGTTAAATCTGGGCAGGTTTGATTTTAGCATCTATTTCTTTTACAGAAAATGTACATGTACTTTGAACAATGAACAATCAAAATAAACAAAGAACATTATTTGTTGCTGTTGCTGTAATTATAGTATTTATTTTGCTGCTGCATTTTCCATTTCAATTTTCATGAGCAGTGAGTGAAAAAATAAAAATAAAAAACCATTCTTAATTGTGTAGGCTTCCCGCAGAAGGTATCATAGTGGTGTTCATCCCAAGTCTATTATCATTGGGCATGTAGTATTGGGATGGAGTTCTTTCTGTTTGCATCTTCTTTGTGTGATGATGTGAAACTTGAGAGTGGTAGTTCTCTCTGCTGCTGTCTTTCTGAGATCCTTCTGTTTTCCCAATGTGTTTTTTCTGCAGAGAAGAAGAAGACGACGAATATTGTACTTGTTGCTGCATAATTGGGTTTCTAATCATTAATCTCGGATCGTAAGCATCTTTCCCAGGTCCTACTACTTTCCCAGGTCTTGCTTTGGGAATCCTTTGTGGGATTATTTTCTTCTCTTTTTCCTTGTCCCTGTTATGTTCTTCCCGGTATGAGATCATTTCTGACTGATTCTTGGAGTGAACCATAGTTGATCTGGAAACACAATGCATTGTTGGTGAGGACTAAATGGTCGATCTCGTATGATCTCAAATGGTCGACCAGAATTACCTTGGCAATGAAGCATGCTTTCTTTCCAAGGACTGTGCTGGTGGAGATCCGTTCTTACCACAACCACTTTCCTCAAGATGCGCGAACTGTTTTTTGAATTGATCTACAGCACTGCATTCATAATTTATTCATGGAGATCGTAAGGGAATCGGGAATCGATTTGAAACGCAATTTGAAAAAAGCAACCTTGGATAAAGGAAAGTGGTCCTCTCGGAGCCATTGCTGTAGCTTTTAAGAAGCTGTGGATGATATTCCAGAATTTCCCTGAAGATGAGTTCCCTTAAATCTTCCTTGGTCACCCTTCTCCTCTCGAATTCGAATTCCAATTTCGTAATGGGCAGGCAGGATGGCTCCCTCTCCAATCTGGACAGTCCCTTGAAATACGGATCTGCCAACGCCTGTCTCGTTGGAAAATTGTCAAAAACGCAACAATAAAAAAAACTCCTGATCACCTACCTACTTGATTAGTAATCATCTACCTCCTCAGCCGTCGGGCGGTGCTTGGGATCGAATGCCAAAAGCTTCGCCAGGAGCTTCAGAGCCAAAGGGTCGGCGTTAGGAAACTTTTGAGCAAAGGGGACCAGTTGTTTCTTCCTCATGCTGCTCAGGTATCTTCTTGCTTTGTCATTGCGTACTCTCGAAATGGAATCAATGGATGGTGTGCCAAGAAGATCCGTCATCAGATCAAGCTGATGTACGACATTTTTACCGGGAAAAAGTGGCTTTCCAGTTAGCACCTCCGCAAAGATGCATCCGATGCTCCAGATATCAATTGCCGGAGTGTACTGCCACCGTCAAACCATCATCACCACATCAGAATTGAATATTCACCAACAAAACAAACTGTAATATTGTGATTCTTGTTCAATTTACCTTTGAGAAAAACGACCCACAAAGCTCCGGAGCTCTGTACCATCTGGTCGCAACATAATCCTGAAATCCAAAAACACGCACCAATGATTCATTGATTTAGGATTAGAAATCAGATGAGTTGGTTATATTCTATTCTGTATACCGTCCAAAAAATCGTGGACGGAGTGTCGTTGAACGCAACTCTGGCCAAACCCAAATCGCAAATCTTGAGCTTGCAGTTGGCATTCGCAAGTATGTTCTTGGGCTTCAAATCTCTGTGATAAACATTGGCGGTGTGGATGTATTTGAGTGCACGCAATAGCTGGTACAGAAAGAACTGATAGTGTTCTCTGGTGAGATCGTCGTTGGCTTTGATGACCTGATGAAGATCCGATTCCATCAGTTCGAACACGACGAAGATATCTTTGAAATCTTTTCTCGACGGAGGAAGCATGATGTGTTTTATCTCCACAATGTCTGGATGTCTCAACAATCTCAGAAGTTTGATCTCACGTAGGATTCGAGCCGCATCTGAGATGTGTTCGAATATATCGTGTATCTTCTTTATCGCCACCTTTTCACCACTCTCCACGTCGGTGGCAGAGCAAACTACGCCGTAGCTTCCTTTTCCGATTACTTCTTGGATTTTATACCTGCTCGCATCTCCGTACTCCGTGAAGAAATCACTCACTCCCGTCCCACCCTACACAACACACACACAGACACCGACGGCACAGGTAAATATTCAGTGTTCAGTATGAGAAACGTCGGTGAGAATCTCAGGGATTAAAGATGGGGACTGGTCAGGAACAGACAAACGAACACATGGGTAATTAAAGAATCTACACTCCATCTTTAATTACAGACGACGGGAAAGAAAGAAAAAAAAAACTAAATAAATAAATAGGCAGGAATTAGATTCCACAATTTCACCGAAAATATCATCTAACCTTCATCCTCCGATCTTGCTGCATTTTCCGTAAGTTGGTCGGAGCAAGATTGAAGACAGACGAAACAAATTTAAAATTTCAATAGAATCAAAATCTTCTCTTTGTTCAATCTTCAGTCTTCCCCTCTCCTTGAATCCTTCTTCTTGGCGTTGAAACTTACCAGAGAGAACCAGTTTCTGAGAAACAAGGACAATTTAATACGACTCCGACGGACAACCAGACCTTGAAAAGAACTAAAGAAGAAGTAACGAGGGTGCTTCCAAATCCCAATATAAAAATCTTGGTGTGTTTAAACTTTAAATAAGAAATAGGAGGTATGCGTGTAATTAAAACTAAAGCCAAGGGCCAAAAGGGGAAAGTGAATAAAACCTAATTTAATACTCTTAAAATATTCGCCGACAGAGAGTTTAGATGTGAGAGGTATCCGGTAACCATACCCGATATCCATACCCGGTAGTAGGTGTATTATTACTTGTTCTATCTTGTGCTGACCGTTGAGATAGTGTCACGCTGTAATTTTAACACTTCGATATGGACAATATTCACTGACTGCATCTGCATCGAATCGGATCAGGCCGATACTCACCCAGTCAATCACATGTGGTCTATTTTCCATGTAAACGATAAAATGGTAAATACAAAGAGTTTCAAATGAGATACAATCCAGATCGTTCATTTTTTAATTTGATCGAAAATGAAAGATATAAGAATTGATTTTATATTTTTTTCATATATAAAATTGCAAAGTCAATTGATTATTGAAGAGTTAGTTCTTTTTTGTTGCTTTTGTCTAAATATATTTTATTTATCTAAGTTAATTAATTAATAAATAGATTTATTCTTTCTTCTTTTTATTGAAAAATGACATCTTATCCTCCTAAAAAAATCAAAGATTTAACAATTAAAATGTTTAGTTTAAGCGTCAATTGGGAACCAACGTGTTTAGGTGAACTCACGTTGATTGAGTGACAGATGATGCGTACCTATTAATAATTAATAATTATTTTGGGGGCTTTTAATTAATTATTTTAATTCCTTCACTGTTGTCTGTCGTATTAAGTTTTTTATTTTATTTTTAAGATCTACCCTCTGATTTTCCAACATTAAACTAAAGGACTAATAATGTTTATAGTATGGTCTAATTGACGAGTGTTTTGTTTTATTATTACATGTTGAGTCTTTGATGACATTTTACTAATTTACCAATTGATTTTCCATTATTGCGTATTATATAGATTCCCGTGGGACATGCCAACAACAGTTTCATTTAATGGCGGGGTTGCACAACAGCTAATTAAGGTTATAATATCGGATAGTGTGTGTGTGCGAAAAGAATAATTTCTTTGTTCGCTCATACATTATCTTTCAGGTAAAATATATCTCTTTGTTACAGATAAAAAGATCGAGCTTTCGGACTCGTGGACCTTTGGGTTAAGGTTGTGCTTCGAACTCGTTGGCTTGTGCCGTTCCTGACCCAATGGTTGAGACATGATACCGATAATATCTCTGTTTTAATTTGATATGGATTAAGGATATTCAAATTAATTAACGGTGAATAATTAAATTATGTTTTAGTTGTAAGTCTACGATACCGTCTACCTACTATGATTAAAAATTAAAAATGAGGATAATTTCAATTTTCAACCTTTTATTTTTTTTTATATCGGTTAATTACCCTCATTAATGATTATCGGCTGTGTTTTGACTACTTTCTCACATTTGTTTAATATTATTTTTATATCTGTTTCTCTCTCTCTTTATGCGAATGCGATTGTGTGTCGGTTTTTATTATTTTTCTTTAAAAAAAGAAGTAATTATCGTCCTTATTTCTTTATTTCATACAACAATCAATATGTTTATACAATTCGATTAAAGTGGTTGAAGTTTTAAAGTTTTTTTTGTTTTTTTTCCAATAAGTTGCTTTATATATTAAAAATTAAGGTTTACAAAATTTCAACACACAAAAATAATTGATTTAAATATAATTGTTGGTACTAGGACCCGTCCAGACGGACCATGGGCCGAACAGATAAATTGGCCCAGAAGGTCTAGGGAGATGTCCTATAAATACCTTTTCTGGTTCAATAGGGAGGGACAGAGAGTTGTGTGTGTAAGCCATCTGGTGCGAGCCCACACACTATCAATAATCATATTTACTTTCTACTTACTCTCTATCTAAAGATACGGGTTTGCCCGACAGTTAATCAATTTTAACTTTCTTTTTCCACCCTGTCGTGGATCAGAAACTGAAGAACATCTCATTGGTGCAATGTTCTCTCTTCCGCGTTCCTCTTGTGTAGTTTTTTGAATTTATTTTCCTTGAAATTGATATCCGTCGATCTGATGCATTCCCTTATGATCCTTTTCTGAAAGGTTGAGATTCCTTCATGGTGACGTTGGTTTCGCTCTTTCCATATGTGAAACAATATGAAACCAAACATTGTCCAATGCAATCCCCAGGACTTTGATTCAGGAGTGATTTTCTCAATTTCATGAGTCATGGTTTCAAAATCCTCAATGTCTTGTGTATTCACTAATCCCCTCGCTGCATCAAAGCCCTCCTTTAGCATCCACCTCGCGAACCTGCATTTGAAAAAAAACATAAGATATTGTCTCAGGTTCTTCACCATATAATACACAATCTTCTGCCACATTCATTCCTTTACGTTTCAGTCTATTCCTTGTTGCTATGTTGTCCCTCCATATTCTCCACATGTTTATGGAGATTTTGTGTACACCTGATGACCATATACCTATCGCTAGATCATCCTTCATTCGGGTTTGTCTCTCCTAGCGTATCCATTGCATTGGCTAATGATAACTGATTATCATTCCCCTTCCACTGAATTGTTCGGTTTGATGTACAATCCACATATTTTTTTATGTTTTCACGTTGTCGCAAGACCTCCCTCCACGTGGCCGAATCATTATAGCGTTTCGAGATATTATTCAAGGTTTCTTCTTTGATGTACCTTTTGTTCATCCAATCCCCCCATATGCCCTCGTCCGTCCACAACCTGCATAGTTTGTCCACTGTTGCGGTCACTTGAGTAGTTTGGAAGTCCTTTACCTCCATGCCAACTTCGGGTCGAGCTGAGGTTTAATCATCATTATTCATTGACCAAACGATTTCCTTCTGTGTCCCCCATATGAACTTGTAGGCTAGAGACTTTATTATCTGGATTGTAACATGCGGAACTGTACTAGTTGGATCAAATATCCAAATATTTCTTGAAAGACCCAATTCACTAATTGTACTTTTTTCATGTACGATAGTTTTTTTTTGTTTCATCTTGTTAGAATGTCGTTTAGATCCTGTTTGAGATGGACTTTTCGGTGAGTGTACTTTCAAGTATTTTGCCATTTTTCAAATATTTAATGCAAAGATAATTTTTTCATCCCACAACTTACATTTCTTCCAACATCATTGTAAAGATTAAATTTAACAGGTAAATCTTTAGGAAAATGTTAATTTAATTTTGTGTAACGGTTTTTCAATTTTAATTTTCTAAGATAATCTAATGTTGATGTGATTAAATACTAAAAATCTAAAACAGTAATATTGTCTAGAGGACCACATCTGAAATTGTTACTTGTAAATTTGTAATTATTATTCGTTTTACACCATCTCCATTAGCCTTTTTAATTTGGTATAGCACCATATTCTCATCTCCATTGTACGGCTGTACGGCCAGGTTCACCTTTATTCTAACTAGTTGCCAATTTCAGAATCTAATTTGGTCAGAAACTGAGAATGGGCCGACCCGTCATCTGGTCTGGTCGTTAGAGTCGGGTTAGTATTTAGTAACATCTTTTTCAATTAATGCGGATATATACATAGATTTGCAGGAATATATATACAACTCGCTTCCACTACAGACGTCCGGCCGCAATGAGAGTGGGCTGCGGACGGGGTCCCGGATTGACACCATTGTCATTCCGACGGTACTCCCGTAGTACCGCATCCACCACGGCGAGGGAACCACGTTGCCAAACGTCATAGCACGTATCCACATGCTAAACAGTGCGACGTATGAGCGATTTCCGACATTCAAAATGACCCTTCTACGATGTTCGGTGAGGGGTGTTTGCCTCACCTCAATTGTCGCATCGTCTAAAAAAGACATACTGAAAAACATCTTCGTCAACATCACATAAGCTTTCTTAGAAAAACGCAGACAGGGACGACGATCGGAGAAACGACGCCAGATTCTCAGGATGTGAATGACGACAACCATTCAGTTCGTCGCTGCAATGATCTAATGCAAGGTCTTGGTAAACGACACCTCAAATGAAGGATACGGGCACATGGAAAATTTAGTAGAAATTCAGACATTTCTACGGAAGATCGTGAGGCTACGTACGACCGACCTGACGTCGTACCCGATCGAGAAAAAAACAGGACATACCACCATGTACGACAATAGTTCGCAGCATGGTGACGGGACGAACATTGTACCGGATATTGAAGATTGGGGCGGACGGCTAGCAAAGGTCGTTGGCGATGAACGGCTAGATGAGGCGTCCGCAGCAACCCGCATGAGGTGGGAACCGCAGCAAAAATGCGTCCAATATATATATATATACAGCCAGCATTATCTGCGAACGTCCGCAGGTGATGCTGGTTGCGGATGGTTGACCACATCCGACGGATGTGGTGTTTCTGACTGATTTTAAATTCGACGAGCGGCCTTCTGCGATTCCGTCACTGCAGTTCCTGACATACATCTTCGGAACTGCAGTCGCGAACTACATCTCGGCAATTCCTGAACTCATCTGCGATTCCCAAACTGCAGTCGGCGACTGCAGCACGTTTCCACTGCGAACGTTGGCAGTGGAAATGCACTCTCTCTATATATATATATACAGAAAGTTACAGGAATAGGCAAAGAATTGAACAGGCAAAGAAACGGCTGGATTGAAATAAGCTAATTTGAGATTTAAGTGAAAAGTTATGTATTTAAAATAAGGCTTAAATAAAAGGACAAGCAAAATGTGACAGATTTTGTATTGATTGAACCTTTTAAAATCGATAATAACTCACAACACAGGGAACAAATTTAAAAATGTTAAACAGCAGATTCAGGTAAGTGGTATCAACGTAAAAGGGCAAACGGAAATACATCAAAAGACTAAATTCTTAATTAATCGAGACCTTGGTAATTCCGACAATTACTAGCTGAAGCCATGGATTTGAATGATTTTCTCAGAGAATCTGTCTGAAATATGAATATATTATGCAGAGCAGTAGTGAGTAGTCAGTAGAAATGATGATTTGAATTCATTCTGAACCCGTCGAAGCACTGAAGCGTCCATCAAGATCACACAAGGGAATGGGGGGATTACATTAATCTACATGCATGATCCGACCAAAAATGTCAACCGTATATAATATATTGGTGATTGGTCCACCTCCAATTAAATACGATCAAGAAAGATCGACGATGAAATGACAAGTCAATCTATCTATCTATCTAGTGTCTGTCTTTTTAGGGTCGTGCACTTTTGATATAGTTGTTCTTGTTCATCGGTGCTTATTCGATCGCCAGTAGAGTTAGAGTAGTTTGAAGCCGACGGTAGTATTCCCAGAACATGAAAAAGCAAATCTTTGGACTGTTTTTTTTTTCTTTTTTCTTTTTTCTTTTACAGAGTAGTAAAGCTGGGAAGTTTTTATTTTATTTTAGTAAATAAAACTCCGGCGACGTGTGTAAAAATTAAAGTACGATCGAGTTGGGTGTTTCCGTCCGGCGATTGTAATGATAATTGATACATACAATGGTTTCATCATTGTTTGGAAGTTGGAAGTAAACAAAAAGAAATTGGGGGAGATAAGAGAGAAACAATTAACGCGACATTCGCACGCGGGAAGAATAAGAGTAGCACGCGTGCTCGATTAGATAGCTGGCGATTCCCCTAGTCTCTTTTCCTTGGGTGTTTCAGCTCACCACTTATCCACGCCATCCAACGGTTGAGATTTAGTATCGTTCATGATGGCACATCATCATCATCCACAGACCACAGTGTTTGGTCACTCATGATCGCTCATCATATCCTATAATGGCATTTGCAATTGGCATGGCATTATGGATTTATGGATTTATAGAGTTGAGAAATTATGGCACGGCAGGCACAGAAGAGATGAAAAAAATTATGATTTATGGATTTCTTACTCCGGCCAGGTGTGGTAATAAATAATCATGTCATGGTGTTATTATTTATATTAAACCCCATCCTCTCCATCTTCAATCCTCGGATCTAAATTCAAACTTACATGGATTACAATTAGATAAATCCCAAACCATCCCCTCTTCTCCACTTCTCTTCTGTTCAAACAGGTTTTTTTTTCTTTCTTTTTTGGTTGGTTGGCAGGGGGAAGATGTTCGATCCGACAGAGACGTACGGGCAGGGAGAGGGGAGTCAGAGAATTGCTGATAAAAATGAGAGATACATATCGTCGGAGTCTATGTCTTTCAAAGAGGACTCTGACGAGATCGACGCGCTCCTGAGTGTCGAGGAAGAGGAGGATGATGTGATGAGCACGGGACGTACACCGAGTAATAACAGCTACAATTCACCCGACTCCGACTCCGCATGTTCTAAGTACGGGAAACAGAGGTGCGGCGGCGATGAAAGAGGGGAAGCTGGTGACACTATCACTGGAGACAGGAAGAAGGCTAGAGTTAAGAAGATGGTGAAGGTATTGCGTGGAATTGTTCCCGGAGGACGACAGATGGACACGCCTGCTTTTCTTGACGAAGCTGTCAAGTATCTCAAGTCTCTGAAGATGGAAGCAAAGAAGCTTGGGATTCAAAACTCAAACAACTTAAATTGAAAACAACAAGAATCAAATCCATTTTTCGTCATAATAGATCGAAGAACACACACATGCAGACATGCAGCCAGGGTCAACCAACAATGCCGACCGACACATCCAATGTTTGGGCATTGTTGTCCATGACCCCGCGCCTCCATCCATAGCTCATTCCGTCCACACCACAACCATGTAATCTAATGTAACGTAATGTAATTCCCTTATTATTGAATTATTACCACTGCATGCATCCATCCACTTTTTTTTCGCAACATATGTCTGTCGGTTGGAAATCAAATCTAGTTGGTATTAATTAACTACCCACTACAGTGTTTTTCGATTAGCTTAATTAGTTGGCCATATCCAAAATACATGGTTCTATGTAATTTAATTTTTATTTGCTTATATATCATGTAATTTATCAAAAAAAATAAAAATAGTCATTTAAAGTAAACTGACTTAACTCTCTAATGAGTTGAGTTGAGTTGTGTAGTGGAAGAAGTGGTGGTGCACCCAACTATATATATATCTCCATTATGAGTGGAACAAAGCCTGCTCGAGTTAAGTGATGAGATTAGATTAGATTAGATTAGATACCCGGGCCCACCATACGCATGTCTTCTCCATAGACTATAATACACTTGAAATATCAAAATGCACCGCCACTTCCATTAATTCGATCTTTCACTATAAAAGTAATAAAATCATTTGACATTTAGATTATTAATGTACTTGATCAATTAGGCAATAAACGGAACAAAAAGGAATCTTGGTCGGTATATACACTAATGAATTTTGGCTTTGCGGAAAATCTTTCTTATTATATTATAAAAATAGTTGTTGTTATCTTTGGAAGACATCTATAATGAAAGTATGAAAGACCAACCTCCTGAGGTAACGTATCTAGTTACTATATAACTAGATTACATAACTAATGGGAAAAAATCAATAAGTTTCTTGTTCATTTCTTTTTACTTATTTTTATATTATATTTTTGTAAAATGGACAGGAATCTTATTTTTTAATGAAATTTATTTGTTTTAAAAAAAAAAAAAAAAAAAAAACTTTCCCATTATCAAGATAATAAATATTATTATTATTATGGATTGATGTAGAAAGGTCTAACAAATAATGTATTACATTGAAAATGACCCAAAAGAAATAGTAAGTATAATTTTGTAATTAAATTGTAAGTGCATATATGGTTAGCAGTACGAAAGAGTAATTAATTAAACACCGAAAGAATTAACAAAGAGTAATTAATTAGCACTAGCTAGATCAACATTAAATATTAATTACTTATTAAGAACTAGCTAGATATTAAATCTCATAAATGACCCAATCTTATTACAAATTTACAATCCTATTATTACAATTTACAATTAACCCGATTATTACAATTTACAAGGACAATTACTATCCGTTGGGTGATTAAAATTAGATCCGTTGAGAAATTTCCACGACCAATTACAAATAGCAAACAGCCAACGACAATCTAACTATATATCCATTCAATCCCTCATTCAAATATTTTCCTAAAGTATCATTCTCCTCCTGTCCGGAGGAATCAATGTTGTCATCTGTGTTGCTTCAAGATCATTAATCTCCACTCGTCTGATGGAATCACTCCAGTTATCCGCTCTCTACTGCAATCCTTATAATCAATCTTCTGCTACTGCGATCTCACACTCTATCGATATCGTTGAATCTGTATAACAGTAATATACATACATATCTATATATATAAGACCAATTTCAGGTGAAATCTTAATATTTAAAAATTAATAAAAACCCTCTATGTTAACTCATCACTTCAAATCCTTCTTAAGTTCTTATTTAGTTCTCGATTTCACCTGAATTTTCGCTATATAGTGTGGTTCAATGCGCTGAAATATATTTTATTAATTCTCACCATTGTATCTCCTTTAGTTAGAAGATACTGGTACAAAATTTTCTGACCAAAGAATGATATAAGTTATTTGAGATTTAATGTCTAATACTTAATTATTGTACGAACCATAAGATTTATAACATTTACTGGCTAATTGAATGCTCATTTGTATAAAAAAATTATTGAATTATTTTCTTTGAACCGTACATGTAAGGTATTCATATCAATCGTACACATAACTAATCTAATCAACTTTTAATGAAAAAAGTGAAAGACAAATATAATTCAGCTAGTTAATGAGTTGTTCAAAAAGAAAAGATTATCTGTACGTATAGGTGATATGATGTTGGCAGTAATGTTTCAGATGTCATCGAGATATGTTCACAACGAGATTCAAGTAAACGTTGTTCTATCTTGAGTAACATTTTCCAAACCATAGAATAGGCAACGAGAGGGGTGGATTGGCTCGATGCATT
The DNA here is from genome assembly GCA_001185155.1 of Zostera marina. Lineage (NCBI taxonomy): Eukaryota > Viridiplantae > Streptophyta > Magnoliopsida > Alismatales > Zosteraceae > Zostera > Zostera marina. The sequence continues at coordinate 171,261 of LFYR01002038.1, forward strand.
TCAACACATATAGGTCGGCATATCTGTATATATATAGAAGAAATATTTAGTAAGGTGGTTGTTTGGTACCTTGGAAAACAATGGTTTACTCACAACCGATTTTGTTAATTTTGTGAGATATTTTGCTGGTTGTCCATTATTTTTAGTAATAGGTAATGATGATAGGAATGACAATTGTACATGTCTGATGACAACTCACCCGTCTCACAAAAAAATCATCCACCATAGCTAAAAAATTGAAACCCATTTCATTTTCTCCCACCCATCGTTCGTGGTGCTCTGTCAAACGTGATTTTTCACTGCCGTTTGTTGTTGATCGTTTGTCGCTGACGTCTTAACAGGTTGATTGTTTGTCACCATTGTTCGTTTTACTTCTATTTCACCGCTCTCGTCAAAGTGAGAAGATTCTTCCTCTGAAATTTGTATCCATGTTATAAATACAAACTCACCGACTTGTTTTCTTTTGTGTTTTTGCAGCGATGAACCCAACGACGAGATCCTGGAGTTTCATTCAAAGGCTCCAACCTCCACTTCCTCATGAAATTCGTCCTTTGGCACCAAAACCCAGCCTCTCATCTTCATCTGGCTCACGACCCTTCACACCATAGATACCAACCAAACCATCCTCCCCTTCAGGAAATTGGCCATTCTGCTCAGGGAAGTGTGCACCTCTGTAATATTTTCAATTCTCATCCCTACAACCAATATGGGGATGAAGGGTACAATTCTCATTTTCCTGCCTCATTTCCTTAATCCTCTGCTACCTTCCCCCACCACTTAACATGCTAGTCATCACCAACTCACATCTTCTCACTTTTTTCCTAGATGGAAGGACTACATCACCAACTTCTTTGCCAACATTAACAGACACATGCATCAATCGATTCTCCATACTTGGCAAGATCGTCCATTTGTTTTCTTCCCAGTAAATACTCAATCAATTTTTTAATTTCATTATTCTCATGACAGGGATTCTTGCAAAATGGAAACAATATTCAATGATGGAAATCCTTTTAGAGTGAATGTCGTTTACAATCACAAGAAAGATAAGCACTACATTGACTCAAGAGAAAACCCCTCTGCCCAAATGATTTCTTTTAAAATGGATGGAAACAATTATGTAACTTGGAGGAAACAGTTTAGGATAGTTGCACTACAAAAAAAATAAGACCTTGTATGACGGTCTTAAGATGACGGATTTCTGCCGTCATAAGTGATCAATGACGGAAATCTGCCATCTTAAAACCGTCAGAACGACAACCGTCATTATAATCCCATATCCGTTATCTAAATACCGTCATCTATTATTCATCCGCCATCAAAAGATCGCTATACAATGTCCTTTTTTTTGTAGTGTTGTCAATTCTAAAAAAAATTAGATTTTCTAACCGGTTCTATTCCCCAACCAAAGGAGGATGATGAAATCTATAAGAAATGGAGTATGTGAAATGGCATGGTTCACTCTAGGATTCTAGCTGAACAGTCTCATACTTGAACTAGCATAGACTTTCTTACACTACAAGAAAACAGAGAAACAACCACGATCAAGATCAGTGGCTAAATGGTAAAATCCGTGGCTAAATTGATTTAGCCATGGGAGTGACCGTGGTTGTAGGTCTGGTGGCTACTTATTTTTAACCACGTTGGCCGTGGCTAAATTTTTGCGACATGAAGGTCCACAACCAAAATCAGTGGCTAATGTTTTTTTGGCCGTGACTAAATTTTTAAAACAGAAAGAAAAGTGAAAGATCACAGCCAAAATCAATAGCTAATGTTCCTTTGGCCGTGGTTAAATTTTTGAAACATGAAGGAAATGGAAGGGCCACGACCAAAATCAGTGGTCAAATGGTAAAAGCCGTGGCTAATTTGTTAAAAAAAATTAAGAAATTTTTTAAATGTTGAAAGATGCTCATATTGTAAGGTCTTACACATTAATTCATATAATCTAAAATATTACCAACATACAAATATTGCCATTCACATACAAATATTACCATTCACATACAAATATCATTCAAACATACAAATATTGTCCATATTGTCATACAAAAATACCATTCAATACATACAAATATTGTCAAATACAAACATTCAACACAAACCTATTGCCAACATCCAACACAAACCTATTGCCAACATACAAATATTCAAAAGCATTCAAATAACATAAAATAAAATCGAGAAACCTATTTGTTGGTGTCAGTCACGCTATTATAAGTCGCGTTGTTGCCAACATTTTCAATATTCGAATCTCTTGTAATTGACGTGATTAGAAAAAAACAATGAAGAAGAAAAACAGGGAGCTTTGAAGGTGATGATTTCTGGATCTACTGTGATACTTGCCGATCGATTTTAATTTCTGTAAAGATTTTAAATAATTTAATTTCACAATAAATGGAAAACAGTGAACTAGTTGAAATTTTAATTTAGGGAAATGGAAACCCAAAGAAATTTGAAATGGAAAAACCTTGAAATGGAAAACATAAATTGATATTGATTAAAAAATGAAAAAATTTGAGAACCCAAAGATGGGTTGTGGAGTCTAATCTGAGTTTCAAAAAGCGAAGTCGTCGACGTTCGCCGGATGGAAGCCTAACCTTGCCGGACTGGTATTCTGAAAATGCTACAAAACTATATATGGAATAATCTAAAAAAGAAATTCGATGTCCCAAATGGAACACTCCTCTTCGCACTCAAGAAAAGAATAGAAAACTACCGTCAAGGATACGATTCTATCATAAACTACTACAATAAAATTACAAGACTCTGGTGTGAATATCCTTGTATGGTGGACTTTTCGGGACGAAATTTCCCCACAAATTATGTACATAGATCAAAGTTCATAGATTACTCCCCACTGCACAAAGGCTACTCCTGCCTGCATCAATATGTCGACTGAGAAGATCAGGGGCAGATTTTGAATATAATTATCTAAAATGACTTGGTGTTCAAAACTAACCACCAAGCCTATTTCTTAGGTGGTTAAAGTGTGTTATTAATTTTTTTTTCTGATTTGCCACTCGTTAAAATAATTTCGAGATTAACCTCACAATAAATACATGTTAACCCACACGTTGACCCGTTATATCATACCTAGATAAATGTTACCTGATGTCCAATAACCCGGCTCACATATTCGATTACCCGTCTAAACACTTAGGTATAAATTATACCGACAGACAGTAGCACTGATGAGGCCGGGATCGAGAATATGGAGACATTGTCGGTCGGTAAAAATTCAGAGGTAAAAAAATCGGATTAGAAGAAGATATCAGAGGTAGCACTCAAACTTGGAACAAGAAGAAATCGTAGGTAAAAAATCGGAGAAGAATAAATCCGAGGTAGCACTGAAAGTAAGAAATTCGAGGAAGAAAAACTTGGAAGAAGAAGAAGAAATCGAAGGTAGGTAAAAAATCAGGGTGACATACCTTATATCCTCCATGACCATAACAACTTCATGATCCATGAAATGAGGAATGATGAAAACTTCGGGGGTGATCGAGGAGGTGAAGACGCACGATAGGGGTGATGGAAAGAACGATGGATGAAAAGATGAGTTTTTGCCCGTTATTTTAGTAGATGACATTTCCGTAACTTTGCTTTAATTATAAGGGTAAAATCGTCTCAAAATTTATAGGTGATTAGTTTTGTACTCCATGTCATCCTAGGTGGTTATTTTCATAATTGATCCGAAAATCTTAGGTGGTTACTCCATCACCCTCAACGTTACTCTTTTTCCAAAATGTTAAGTATTGAGTCTTTTACAAATTAACTCGATAATCACAGCCGCCACTGTCACTCATGTTGTTTTTTTAATCGTGGCATGCATGGTCTCAGTTCCCGATCACCGTCAGTCAGATTGCATGGCTAGCTATAAAACAGCTAGCCAGTCCAGGCCAGGCCAGTTCACAGACCACAGATAGAATAATACCCCAAGTGGAGTTTAATTTTGTTTAGAAGAGTACAAGCTAGTTAAACTCGACGTACATGGAGGAGGACAGGTTCCTTGAATTACTCCCAACGAGTTGATGATATCCATGGATAACTGTGTCTCTTGTCGACTACCCAACACTGTGTTTAATCCAGACATGTCTAGTGAAGTTTCTATATAAATATTCTATCATTCGGTAAACTTCCAACTGAAAACAGCCACAGTTGATGATAGAATCCATGGCGAGAGGCAAGAGCAGACAGATATTTCCATGAATATGATATATAAAGAGCTAGGGAGGTGTGTAGGTTTTGAATCCATACAAATTAAATTTGAGTAAATTAATATTGAAGGAGGAATCGAGATTTGAACGTGTGTGGTAAAATTTAATTAAAAATCATTATTTTGATATATGGTCTATTGATGGCACATTGTTCACCAAAATCATCTACTATTCTTTAATCCTCTTCCCCATAACAACGTACTAGCTATATAGCTAGCTAGTTCTTCTACTTCCCCATGTCTCCATCCCTCTACCTAGCTTATCATCCTATAAATTACTCCTCCTTTCACTCATCACTCACCAAAAAGTTAGCTGAAGCTGATCGAAGTTGAAGATGAAGAAGAGCAGTGGAAAGAAGCGGTTCATGTCGGTTAGGGGACTCGGAGGAGCACTCCGGCAGCATAAGGCAAGACTGTATATCATAAGACGGTGTGTTGTCATGCTAGTTTGCTGGCAAGAGTGAAAACGTACAACGTCCGGATCGGAACTCTATATGTTTAGCCGTATGTTTAGGGTTAGGGTTCATGTCGTTATTTCTCTGTACTGCATTGCAATTTTAGATTTCTTCGCTTAATTTTCATCGATCTTCTTCTTCCTTCTTCTTCTTTTTCTCCTTCTTTAATTTTGGCCCAGATCAGATTAATTAGGTAATTATGTCTGTATATATGACGTTAATTATAAGTTCGCTCAGTAGTTGAGTTAAGTATATATCTGGGTAATCATCTGGCTTGCCAGTTTTAATTATCGAATTAATTTCCATCCAGAAAAAGAAAAACGACATGGCTTTAGTTGATCTCAGTCGCATGTTGATTCTGTAATAATGCACATGGTGACATTAGCGACGTGGGATAGAACTCAGAGCAGCTAGTAGAACTAGATCATGCTCAGATTCCAAACTAGCTTCCAGCTGTACGTTCAAACTACAAACAGAGCACGTAATTAAATCAGGTGCTCCGTACTGGTTGTGCTGCAATTAATAATAACCTAAAACATACATACAACATCTAAATGATTAAATCAAATGTTTATCATCGTTGCCATCCGACGCATTTCCATGTAATTTTATATCTAAAATCATTTATAAAAATGATTTTGAATTTTATTTGAATAATAATTAATGATCATTCCTTGAATAAAATAATAATTAATAGTCTAAACCATAAAATTTATAAATCTTAACCGTTGATTATGTTTTATTAAACACAAACGCAAATAAATTTGATATATGTAAGGTGAATGATGATGAAAAAAAATTGTTGGACACTTTGTCGCACTGTATAACATAAATTTATTTGACTTTTTGAATTGTCCTTTCGGTTGTCAAATCTTTGGTATCGGATAGCCGGAGAGACGGGATATATAGCTGTGTCATCTCTATAGGTTCATAGGATCATATCTATATCAATTATCTAACAGTTTGTTTATTTATTTGAAAAATTAATATTCAAACATATCCGACTGTCTATTTACTGTAGATCAATCAGTTTACTGAATTCATGATGACAAGGGAGATCGATCGGGTGTAATCGATCAGTAGTTTCTGCACCGAATAACTCATTGATGTAAGTGTAACCAATGGAATTGTTTGGAGGTTTCTTCTATACTCCCATCTCTATTGGATAACACAATGATCAATACAACTATATACATATAGTGCTGGGTGTGGGCCGGGTCAAACCCGAACACGTCGAGTCTGGGTTTGGGTCGATATTTTCGACCATAAAATCCGATGTGAACAATCCGAATTCGAGTATTTTTTATCTGATTTTTTTAAGTCGGGTTCGGGTTTGACCCGAACCAAACTCGACTCACTCGAAACCCGAAGAAATTTATAAAAAAATCATTAAAATATAAATAACTAATATAATTTTATATAAAACACTTTATAAAAAATTTAATATACATAATTATAAATTTGTCATCTTTTATAAACCTTAATTGGTTAATTTTATATCCTAAAATTTAAACTTTAATTTTATTTCCCTCTCCTCTTCTACTTTCATTTTTCCTTTCTTCGTCGTCGCCGACCCTCTTCTCACCGTCGTCAGACCTCTTCTCGCCGTCGTCGGACCTCTCCTCACCGTCGTCGGACCTCTCCATCTTCACAAACCATTTTATTTGATTTTTATAAAATTTGAAAATTATTTAAACAACAAGGTTTTTTATGCAAAATATTCAATTAATTTATTAAACCCGAACCCGAACACCGATATCTAAACTGGGTTCGGGTCCGGGTTCATTATTTTTTGACCTTCTCGGATTTTGACCTTCTCGGACTTTGACCCGAACACGATTTGAAAACTCAAGTCCGAGTCTAGGGAAACCCGACCCATGTCCAATCCTAACTCAATCTCACTATTTGATTCATGAGATATTTTGGACCTTTTTGTTGAAGGCAGATTGGAATAAAAATATTAATGAAGTATTAAATGATTTAAGTGGGTGTTTTTTACCACCAAGGTGGCTAGATTCATCGATTGCCCATATTTGGCACGAAATAATAACATACGTGACACATTTGTTACAATTAGCTCAACTTCACGGAAGCTATTAAAGGTTTTGAAAATTTAAGGTTCTATTGTCTTTTGATATATCAATCGAAGGTAAATTTTTCTATTTGTAGAAATGTTATATAAAAAAAATGATAGATATGCTTAAATTATTATATTTCCTTATTAAAAAGAAGAAATAACACATACACCCAAAGTTTTAGTCATCCATCTAGTGGACAACCTATCTTGCCAAACTACCCAACTTTTAATACCATCAGAAAATGTTTTTTTTGGCAGCCTAATTATTTTGGCAGCCAAATGAAGACCGAAGAAGGTTAATATTCTGTACCTACCAACCACAGCTATAAAGAGGACTTGATCAAGCATATAAATGGTTGAAATAGTCCATAACAAAGTGAACACAATCGTATTATTAGCATATAACCCTCAAACTAGAATATATTAGAACCATAATGTTTTAGTAGTAATGAGAAGAGCTAACCGTTTTGGAGAAGCAGGGCACGTGTTTGCAATCTCATACAAAGCAGATACAAACACATGCTCTCCCTCTCCAATTCGGATGTTCTTCTCTATTTCATGATTTCATTTCAACTCGGCACATGTATTAGAAATGAGGTAAGAACTTCATACCTGAAATTGAATCTGGTTTCTTTTTAATGTAAAACTGATATGCTGTGACAAAAGTCAGACAGCTTTTACAACACATAACAGAAGTGGTTGTTATCCTCAATGTAGGAAAACAAAGCAACGAACAAGTAATATCGGTAAATAATTTCCTTATTGCCGTAGTCTGTAGCTGTTTTCTTGAATACCAGAAAATTTTACCTGCACAACTTTGGATATTACACCGAAACAATGATAATACTATCGAATTCCTACTACTGACATTTTTTTAATATCTGATAATATGAATATTGGGAGATACAAAAATTCAGTCAACATAATTTACCAATGCCAGATATTATTACTCTGCATAACTAATGCTTGGATTATACATTACTGCATCTTTCTCCACTTTGATTTATGTATGTCAAAATATCATCATCACAAATATCCTGATGGTAATTCTCAGCACATAAAATAGTAATATATAGGGGAGGGGGTATTCTTACATAATAAATCGCTGATTAATCCAAATATGTTCTAAGAAGAAACTTTCTAAGCTTAGTCATAAATATCAAAATAACAACCAAATCCTAAAACTATTGATCTGAAAATAAATTTATTCTTTAAATTCTAAATTTCGTTATAAATTGCATGTCACCATAAGATATTCAGTTTATGGTGATTCAAGGCCATCTTCTATGTCAATATCTCCTAATGAATGTCAGTTAAACTAAAAAAAGATCATTTGACCGACCGACTAATTTTCAGTAATCATTCTAAATCCTGAGTATTTTCTCATTTCCCTTCATCATAATCTCCTTCCAAGTTTATTATGCCCATCCTTCTCTTCTAAGAATTTCAATGGTAATAAGGTCCTGTGCCAAAGTTAATTCACACGACCTATTTTTTTTCTCATAGCTGCCAAGCAAACTAATTTTTTCTCATAGCTGCCGACCTATATGACATATCATCCTTATCAAACGTTGTTTCTTTATGATTCTATTCCTGAATCTATATTTAAAAAAAATCGGTGGTTTATTCTCATGCAAGAGAAGTTTGGAATTGACCAAACCAACAGAATATCAGATTGCAACCTGTACATTTTCCTGGCATAGATTTAGTGTAGCTAATAGAAGGTTTAGAAATTGAAGTACCTGACATTCATGAGGTAGTTGAAGTAATACTTTTTTCATGAAGAATTGTTGTTTCATATTCCTGTTCTTCACTCAACAGAAAATCAACCTTTTTCTATGAAAAATGAAAACTCCCGACAATATTAGTGGAATGTGTATTGAACAGATTACTCTCCAGAGTTCAAAAAAGAAGTCAAGTATACAAAACAAACTCAAAAGATAAAAGTAAATTGCCACGATAATGAGTGATAATGAAACGAAACATGTATGGATAAAATTCAAAAGATAAAAATAATTGCCACGAAAAGTACAATATTGCATTCATTTCTTCACAAGACGTTCATAAAAAACGAAACATGAAATATATGCTTTCCACAAATAATGCCTGAATAATTTTATACCAAAAATAGAAACTCAACATAACTAAATGCTTGTCATGATTTTTTTGAGTAACGAACCCTAGATATACAATATTTAAACTTAACATGTAAAATAAACAAAGTTTTATTCCAAACGAAAATATCACTCTAATACCTTCTCTTTGTTCCTCAATACTGCTCTGTTATAGCGAAGATCGTACAGAGAAGAATTTGATCTATCAGAAGATCTAGAAAACTTCACTTTCATCTCATTCCTACTGTGTTCTAGACTATCCTGCATTGCCTTCAGACTAGCTTCCTTTTGAGCTCTTTTCGATCCCCATTCTTTTCTCAGCTTTGCATCTCTCTTTTGCATGTACACCTCATAAAATTTCCCTCTGCCATCTTCCAATGAATTAAGATAACCATAATTATGTGTCGAACAATAATCATAGTCTGAGCTGCCTACTTTCTTCATTGGATTCATATCAAATTCCCTGCAATCACCCACGTCATTTCTTAGAGGAGAGTGACTAGGAAAAACTATTTCACTATTTTCAGCTTCTTTGGACAAACTATGCGCCTGCATATCAACAAGATCTTCTTTTAGTGCAGAAGCATTGTCTCCTGGAACTCTAAGCTTGTGTACAGAAAAAAGTTTTTCCAATTCATCAGCTTTCATTTGTAACTCATTGTTAAGTTCTAGAGCACCCTTAGAAGCTTTTGTTATATATACCGGTTCTATGGACTCAGAAACTACATCTAATGCTTCCCCAGATGATTTGCCCTTCCTTCTTGTGGATGATGGAAGAGAAGTTATAGATTTTTTTCTCTCGTCTCTCTTATCCCGAGGTTTCCTGATTTTATCAGGATTAGATGTCTGTAAACGCAATTTAATTCCTTGGTGACTAGAAGATGTAACTTTGGGGTGCTCTTCCTGCCTCATCTTAGTTTTGGACAAAGAACTACTGGACTGCACAAATGAAGTTTCTATTTCACCCTTGCTTGTTTCTTCCAATTTACCAGAGAATTCTTTAGGCTGACTTTGAGATTTTGAAACCACCTTTTCAAGTGATTTGGGGTCTTCATTTTTTCTCTCTGTTCTAAACTGTACAACAGAACTGCATTGCACTGATTTGACTGATGGTGTTGCAACATCTCCAACACTAGACATGCATTTTTTTTTATTTGAAAGAACATCAACCTGCAGAGCCTTAGATAGTTCCCTCTCTCTACATGGTACGTTTTCTATTGTATCTGCCTTATCCATAATATCTTTAAAATGGGCCCGTGAACTAGATTGAATGCTCAGGTCTGCACAGCCTCCAAATTGATTTTGGAATACATCCTGATCTAATGGCTCAACTGCTGCTGTCTGGCTCAATCTGGAATCAAATATATTTCTCCCAGACAAAGAACTCTGTTGTATTGATGGTGGTGAGTTATTCTTCAATTCTGGAATTTCCATTGCATGATTTTTCTTAGATGGTATCTCATATTGTTTTTGTGACAAAAAAGTTGAAGGAAGCCTATCCTCAGACTTGGATTGAGTCTGACAACCCACAATGTCCTCTTTCTTATTTGCAGTAATATGCGAAGGATAATTTAAAGATGTAGTAGCTATAGTCTCCGCTTCCTTCTTGCTATTAAAGATACTATTGCTTGTATTAAGAACTATGCTCATATCACATGTCCCACTCCATCGTCTCAACAGAGACTTCTCAGAAGAACACGATACCTCAGATGATACCCTCCGGAGTTCCTTTTTCCCACCAATCTTAAAGCGACCATTAACACCGCCACTACCACCTCCTCCTCTTTCCCCAGGATTTTCTATCTGTTTGTTCTCAAACTGTTTAATTCTGTCCTGTACACTAAATCGTCTAGTTCCTGATACAGGTGGTGGCAATGGTTGAGCCAAATTCAAACCTGATGAATCCTCATTGTCCTTGTTATCCTTTCCAACAAAATTTTTTTGCTGGGTTGTGGATATATTGATCGTTGAGGGCATGGATATGGGTTTGGAGGAAATGAAGATTTTCTTGATAGTGGAATTGCCAACAGGATCATTGATAGACATGTCTGAGCAGGATGAAGAGTGATGATCTTGGGGTTCTTTCCATTGTTCTTGATTATATAGTGGATGTGTAGAGTGGTTGTGGTGAGTGAGTAGTTCTGCCCTCCGTTGACAAAGAGACAAGAACTTTGTACATGCCTCACTGTTTCAATCAAAGAATCAAACAAAAATAAATAAAAATTATATGTGAAAATAGTTGCATATTTGGGCATCTTCATGAATGTCTACAGTCACTATAGCAATTGCAGCTTGCATTTATATATAACACTAAATGATTTTGTCTGAGGAAGATTTATTAGATAATGTCAATACTTTGCGACAAAAAGACCATGATCTGAGAAAATGAATCTCAAAACTTTGCCTTATGGAATTATGGATTGTCATAGTGAGATTTATAGATACACTTTATATAACCACTTATGGCTATAACTTATAACCTTACCTAACCCACTACATATAGCAGAATTCCTTATCACCTAAATTGGACAAGGGGGGTAATGAACTATGATGCTATAAATAAAACTATATTTTAAAGTGGGGGAGAGAATACTTGATGTAGAACATCTTAGCAATTTTGTCGAACCTTGGCTTGAGTTGGCTCGAGCTAATATGCTCGTTCTTTCTAAATTACAGTTACACTCACATTGTGGATTTTCACGCTCACACAATGTGAGTATAAATAAGAATAGACACAGGGAGGGTCCATCAGTTTTGATTATTATTTTTTTATTCTATGAGAGTATGAGGTATTATTCTTTTCACCTACTATATTCCAAATTCTGTTATCTACTTTTCTGATATCATTTCCTTGGTTTGGTGGATTCCAATCCAATATTGCTATTGATTGATAACCCTCTGAAGAAGATATGACAATTTCCTTCAGTTGACTAAGAGAACGTCTTCTCATGGGTATCCATTCCCATGAGATGAATAAGGAAAAAAGTGGACCAGGGCAGCATCTTTTTTCATACATTATTCTTTAGGTATTTTTCTCTATATTCTTTTCTACCTTGCTTACTTTTCTGTTCTTTCTTCTTTATCGCTGGTGGATTCCAGATGTCTTATCTCACAGTAACTACAAGTTTTTCACTTTCTCAGTGATTTGTATCAGATTAGTCTATGTACATGCAATCTCATGACTACCTCTACATCAAATTGTCACCGGTTACTCTTACGAGAATGATAGATTATTGGGTCTACTCTTGAGTCTTGACTAATTCCTCTTATGAGGAACTTTTTACCAATAACTCTATTTTTGGTAGACTCGCTCACATCAAGAGGAGCCTCTCCGAAGGAGAGATGGTGGAAGGGGGAATTAGTGATTTTAAAAATCACTAGTTTATCCTGTAGCTAGAGAAATCAATCTTACACCTTTTCTCTTTCAAGGATTGTGATGAAATCTCTTGGGTGTTTAACCTTAAACTTGAGAAGGCATGTTGATATTCATTACAGTTAATTACAATTAAGCTAATAAAATCTAGTGCTGATTGCTGAATGATGTTTGTCAGAATTAGTTCGAATAAGCTCCATGGAATGAGATACAGCTTATTTATTAATCTCAAATCTATCCTCTTTACTCTCTTCATTAATTAGCTTGTGGATGTGATTTGATATCTCTCACCCCAAATTCTCCTTGCATTTCCCAAACATTTTGTGAGTTGAAAGCAAGCTTTTACATGTGTTAGATATCCCATGTGATGAGAAGCTACACATGCTGGTATATGCGAGCCGTGAGCGCATAAATATACCAAGTTATAAAATAATCATTATTTAGGCACTAAGCAAGCCTGTAAATGGTATACCGAAATCCGTATTCGTATCCGTTTTCGAATTCGAATATATCTATTCGAATTTGGATTTCCGGATTCCAGATTTGGATACCAAAAATGATATCCGGAAATTATCCGGACGGATTCGGATATCTGCAATATCCGTCTTTAAAATCCGAATTATGTTAATAATTCCGGATTCGGATATCCGAATAAATATAAATTAACTTCCGGAATCCAGATTTTAGGGTGATTAATTGACTATTAATTAACTTTATTAAGGGTGATTTTATACTTTAATAATTTTATTTTAAGATTTTTATAAAAAGTTATCCGGATTCGGATTTTCCGGATATCCAGAAATTTATCCGAATTCGGATTCGGATACCAGGGTATCCGAGCCAAATCCGACCGATATATAGGCATAGGCTTAATACTAAGTAACGAAACATGAAAGATAAAAATCTTCAAAGTTCGAACAAACAAATACAAATAGTCCGACTTAAAAGACACGCCAAGAAATTACTATTTCAGTTAAGTCAAAAATATCAATTCTAACTTATTATGACAGACTTTGGTATTTCTAGATAGATAATGGTAATTTAGGTAATATATCTTAACTTTTACAATTAGTTCAAGTCTTTATAATTGTATAGGAACCAAAATGGCACAACAGACAAGAAAGTAACTTACTTTAAGCGATAAGCACCAAACTGTTGTGCAAAAAGGAGAAGCTCTGAAATATTGTCTAGAGTAAAACCAGCAGACAATGCTGTTGAACATGCTGTAGAAAGGTTCTGCTTCAATGCCAACAGACGCACATCAATTGCTTTTAGAAGTTCCTTCCTGAATGATCAAACAGACCAAAAATTTGGCAAATTTAGAGCCATTCAGAAGCTTGTAAGCCTCAAAAGTTCAGGAAGACAATGAACTAGATAAATTGTTAACCTTATTAGTACATTATTTTGGGAATCACATTCCTAATTAGTTTTGAGTATCTACTTTTTAAGTATATCCTTGTATTTAAACTTAACTAACAGTCTACGACGCAATGAAATAGAGAAGTTTTTGAAGCGTAAGAGTACAACTATTTTCACTTTTTATTAAAAAATATTGAGGATATTCAAGGGAAAGAAAACTAGGAAAAATAGCCTGCATCAAAATAAAGCAAAATAATTACAGAAAAAAAAGAATTACTTTGTTTTGTCAGCAGCAGATGTCATCGCACTTTCCTCTTTCCCTGTGAAGATAAAAATTCTCAGATTTTGCAAAGAGGTTATTTTTGTGATTTTTTATTCCATGAAAATGCGATATAATTTTAGCAATATTTATAACCCCACGTAAATATTTTTAAATAAAAATAAAAGAGCAATCTTTCCTTGAGAGTATAAATCACTGACAGACCTTTTTAGCAATAAAAAACATAATCGAACATTTTCCAACTATACAAGAAAGTTAATTCTTAGAAACTTCTTCATTAGTGAAAAGAAAAGAAAAGAAAAAACATTGCCCATAATACTGAAATGGGAGGGGCATAAAATACAATACTTAACAATAAAATTAAAATCCTTAAAATTGAAGTTTCTATAGTAGTAGAAAGTGGTATTTACATCTTCCAGTAGAATTCTCTCTCTCTAAATCATTTTCATCATCATCAAGGTTCAATCTACAAACCTAGATGTTGTTTTGGCAATTTGAAATGGCAATAACTTCTCACATTTTAGAAAAAATATTTAAGCATGTATTATTAAAATCAATTAGGTTTAAATGACTGATTTTCTATTAGATGAGTGATAATAATATGAGTAAAATCATTGTAGACCAGATATGAAATTCAGATGAATGTGATTAAAAAATGGAAAATAAATAGTTTGACAGTTTGATTATAAATTGTCAGCTTTAACATAGATGAAACTGAGATATATTATACCAGATGTCCCAGAAAGTGGATTTTCTGCCCCCTGAATCATAGAAGGTTTCCACTTTTAGTGAATAACAAAAGAAGAGAATCTGAAGTTCTGAACCTGAAGAGAATGGATATACCAGAAATACCTGTAAATATATACTCCTTGCCCCTTCTAACTGAGACATTTCTGCATCAAATGTATTAACCATCTCCAATACTTCTGGTGTGTTCACAAATCTAACAAATCTGCATATAGAAAAGGAATCAAAGGGGTGAATTTTACATTTTGGAAATAACTACGGATTTACAACCCCTTCAAAGAGGAAGACAATCAAATATAAGTGAAACGCCATCATGAAAATAGAGTAAGTACCAACTATCAAGTATCCAAATAAAACAAAAAATGAAAAAGATGCAACGTCATGCATATGATTGTGAGAGAAATTAATACCAACCTTTCAAGTGTTCCTTTATTGAACCAAGCAGTACCGATTCTTCTCTTCTCCACTTCAAGCTTTATTGATGGAGCTGCCTGAGAAAATTGCTCTTCTGCAACCCTCAAGTGGGTTACAAAAGGTTTCATGAGTCCTGATGCGAGTTTTTCAGTTTTGCCATTGCTCCATACAAACAATTCACAGCTGCAGGCAAAAAAAGAATTAATTATACAGTTGGAGCAAAGAGGGAAAAAACTAAAGGTTTTAGAAAAAGGTAAAACGAGCTATAGCTTTCTTACTGGGAACGTCTTGGTGAGAGTTGAAAAAGAGCATAGTCAAGAGTAGTCTCTGAGTTCATTCTTTCAAATCCTACTACCAATATCAAATAGATATATCAAAATTCTCCAAATGTCAATAAACATGCGATCCACAAGTATTTGAACAATTCAAGGTTTACAAGAAGTATATTTTTTTTGCAAAGGCTAAATTTTTATATTAATATTCACAGAAAAGAATGCATGCAATATATAAAATATTATCTGTCACCCCCCCCCCCACATCTCTTCCAAGCATCCTTAAAATCATCATCAGTAGGGTACAGCTCCTTCAAGCATTCAGATGCTAGTACCGACATCTGTAAAATAGTTAAAGTCTTCGGCTGAGGACATTAGACCTTGTTTTTTTCTCCAGATATATATTGTACAGTACTACACTAAACACAAATCTTTGTAGAAAGGAGCATTTATTTGTTGTGGAAGGGACATTTATTTGCCTTAATGCAATGCGATCAGTGTGAATTATAAATTCCCTCTGCAGTCTGCACCAAGTAATGTTCCCAAGTTTAGCATTCCCGATCATTGCATATAGCTCTTGTTCATGAGTGGTCCACTTTTTGCGACCCTCTACCAATTTCTCACTGAAATAAGCCACTGAATGTCCTTCCTGGGTTAACACTGCCCTTATACCCACTACACACATACATTCGATTTCAGACTTTATCAAAATCAGGAATCGCTAATACTGGTCCTTGATGTGGGAGTTTCGAGTTTCTTGAGTTGAATGAAACTATCTTCACCTGTGATGTTGTCCACAGAAAACTGGCCTTTTTCAAACAACCAGTAATTGGGACAGACGGACAGTGACCTAATATTTCTTAATTCTTGTAAACTTTCTATAAAAAGAGATTAAACCCATAAAATTACGAACCTTGATTATAGATATAGGTGAAGGCCACTCTTCCATGAAACTACTATTACCATCCTTAGCACAAAACCTAGAAACAACTTACATGTGTTTAAATTGAGTCTTAACCTTTGAGTAGATTGGCTGTTAAGTTCTATCTACAATGTTGCAAATGCTCACTCTTTTTTTTACTATAAACCGGACGAGCCATCCAGAAAGCCATCAATCCATAGAATAGGGAACCGAATCAACCTATACTTCACAGAATTCTATTAATGACCCTGCTCTGTCCATACATATTCGAAATTCACCATTCTTCTTAGGCACTAAAAGTATTGGAACTGCACAAGGACTTCATAGTTCATTCAGTAGCTTGTTCACTTTCTCTTGCAATATCTCAGCTTCTCTCGGGCCCATCCTATAATGAGGAAAATTAGGAAGGATGGACTCCGGGATAAAGTTAATTCTGTGATCAACACCTCTGTGAAGGAGATGCTCGTTGGCTTCAAAATCCCTTGTTATAGCTGCAAACTCTTCTGACAGATTCTGAATCCCTTATGGAATAATTTCGTGGAGGTCCATTGAAATCTCAGATAACACCAATGCCAAACCACCACCCTCCTTGCTTAAATCTTTTATAAATTCCGTCAGATTTTGGATTATAATGTAGCCTCTGAGAATACTGAACACAACGATTAGAAGAAGATACGGATCTTCCTCAATCAATGCTAATGGTGTTTAGATCTTGGAATCCACAAAGACTCGAGCAGAAATAGTAAGACAGAAATAGAAAAAGAACTAAGAACAGTAAGTGTAAAAAGAGAGAAAGAGGTATTCAATACCTGATAATTAGGGCACAAATAACTAAGCTGCTTCTCTCCATGTGGTCCACCATATTTATAATCACGTCATTAAAGGTGGACAAACGAATGATGTGAGTTGTAAGGCCTCCTAGAAGGAGGGAGAGGTGGCACAACCTTGGTCGGACCACACATGGGCTGATTCTTCATTAAAATTAGGCCCACTTGCTTCACTGTTTGTAGACAGACTTCCAGTATTATTGGAGTCTTTGAAATACTGACTGAATAATGCAGACAGACTATGTGCTGCATCAGACTAATAGACTAGGTCGTTCACTTCCTTTATCTGGTTCAGGGGCCAGTGGCATCAGCCATCAGCACAATTCTTCTATCTTTCACTTGAATCACATATTAATTTGGCCTCTCCCGATAAGTTATATACTTACATCTGAACTAAAATGACAAGGCCTGCACAATAATACATGTAGCATCCATACGAAGTTATGAACCACATCACAAAGTATTCTATCCCCATAGTGTAAACGAACTTGATACTGATGTGTAACTTTCACTGCATCACTAATTTTGATCCAGCCCAACTGATAAGGCTTCTCATGCTTTAGAGAAATTTTGATGCAGATACAGCTGTAGCAGAAATTAGAATGTCCATACTCTCATTATCAATGATTATATTCATGGTCCTAGCTTTAATAGTTCTCCTTGTAAGGAATAATATGTCGCTGCTCTAGGTTCAGGTTACTAGACTAAGTAGACTTTGAGATGCACAGACAGTGAAATACACAATTTAAACGTCGATCAACATATGTTGTTTTCTCACTGCTGACTCATCCTTCATTGACTAAATGTCCTCAGATAATCGATCGCAAAAACAGATCTCACTCCAAAGAAGTCTGCTATATGGGCTACACAATGGCTAACCATAGAAGTAGCTATTTGGTGAATCTCGCCTTCTGAAAAATAATGAATATTCTAGTTCCCACCCAATCCAGTCTAGATATTAGATTGGGAGATATGACGGAGGCTGCGCAAAAATTACGCATCACTCTCCCCCTTGGGGACTATTGGGTGTTTGTCGTGGCATATATGGACGGAAAGAAATAAAAGGTATAGACAACACGTTAATGGGTCTCTTGAGGTAGTCCTTAAGGAGGTCATTAAAGACATCAGTCTTTCCTTTGATTCGGAGTGTTACAAGAAGAGTTGTCACCCTTTGGAGACATCTATGATGGAAGTATGGGAGACCAACCTCCTGAGGCAGCGTATCTAGTTACTGTATAACTAGACTACATAGCTAATGGGAGAGAGTCAATGAGCTTCTTGTCATTTCTTTTTGTTTCTGTTTTTATTTCTATTCTCTATGTAACTTGGGTATTGCCTTTATTTTTTTAATGAAATTTAATTGTTTTCAAAAAAAAAAGTTGCTATTTGGCATGTGGGAGGGAAAGGTGTAAGTATAACATAATACATAGGAAAAAAACGACTGTCAGCTCTGTGGGGTTTGTGATCGAATATGGAAAGATCTGACGATTCTGTTTGACATTAGCAAATGCAAGGAGCAGCTAAATACAAAGAGAGGCAAACACTCTATCCTTTTGGTAAAATAATCAATCTCAAATGTAATAGACCCAATAGCCAGTAGAGATAAAGTAGTAGTAAAAAAACTCAACCATCCTTTAGTCCTCTCAGATTGGGCGTGCACCTAGTACAGATGCAAAATGAGAATGGGATTGGCCACATAATAGCCTTGTAAATTCTTGTCGAATTATTTTTATAAAATTTTCTACGCTGAAAGAAAAAGTATGCAATTCAATCATCATAGTTCCATAAACCCAAATAAACCTCCGCCAAAAAAAATACCAAACTAAGACACAAAATCTTAGTTCCGAGAAACTTAAAAAAAAAAGATTAAGAACAGCATCCAATCTAATAGAAGAAATAACATTTATTTTAAAAGGTAAAACTTGAGCATTGTATTCGAACAGAGGTTTGATCAGTAAAATACATATTCTATGATAGTAACAGTACATGCTAAGGACAATACTCCAATAAAGACAAATTCCCCAACAGACCACAAAATACAAATCAACATAAAAATCCCACCTCCCCTACTCTTCCGTGACCTCGTCGAAAACAAATAAACGAAACATCAAAACCTCACGACGACCTCCCAAATCTTCAACATTTCCCGGCCACTCGAATACAGATCGACTGACCAAACGGACACTTTGATCGAATCCAAGTATCCATCCAACCACCGTAGAGGTGGAAAGGCAATAGGAAGAAGAAAAAAAATGTAGATATATAAATATAAGACGATTGGAATTTTTGAAACACACACAATAATACATACATCACTAGAAATGGAGATTCGATATGGCGTACCTGATAAGTGTGGTATGCAAAATAACGATTGAAGCAACGGCCAGACGATTTCCGATCCCCCAACCCTGGAAGCCTCCACCAATCACTCTCCAGAACACTTCACTCGATCCCCCATCCTTGGAACCTTTCTCCTCCGACGTTGATTTCTGTGAATTTTACCTTAATCTCCGTCCGTCCAATCTGCAATCTCTCAAGATGTCCAAGATCAGATCAAGAACAACCGAGTTGGAGAGAGAAAGATATTTAAAGAGTAGAGAGAGAAGGTCGAGCGAGGTGGTGCTTTTTATGCATTTTATATTTTCACTATTTTCTTTTTGTTCAGACTTCACACTTTCTGGATTCTACTTAAAATCACCTGCATTTTAATTTTAAATAATTCAAATAATATATAATAAGATAGATTTTCTTTATTTCCAACAAAAAAAATTTACACCAAAATCACATATTTATTATTTACCATATGAAATAATTTTTATTGATCTTGGATTCTTGGATCTATGTTAATAATAAATATGAGTTTGAATAAAATTAATTTTATTCTCTCATGCAGCAATAAATAATTCTGTCCATTTATTAAATGACAACAATAAAATTAGCTACATCTATAGTTCAATTGGTACTTGTAAAATTCGATTAAAATAAACTCCCAACTTTAAACCCAAATTCCAATAGACATTACTATATTATAATTTAGATCGGTCGGTGTATTATTGTATTAGTCAACTGAATCATGTTCATAGTTGATCATGATGAAGGTCATTGCAAATAATATAGAATTCAGTTGGTAAATAAATAATAAAATCATATTACTTCTAAGTCTTCATTAACACGAAATGGTCCTATGGATGAGTGAGATCCACCAATCTAGGAAATCATCTGGGTTATTCAGGTTAGCCAAATTCATGTGTAAATCTGATTGGGTCCCAGATTCTGAAACTAAGAATGTAGATAGACCACTGACACAAATGAATGTATATCTGTGTTCTTCTTCATCAAATATAAATAAATGAATGAATGATAAATTTAATTAATAGTGAAATAAATGAACATACATTTTATTAAAGACTCTCTTATTTTCTCGTAATTTTAAAATGTTATTAATATCAATGCTAGATGTAACATGAATAAACTCAGATAGTTAATAATTTCGTACATATCACAATCTAGATTGATTTTTGATCTTTCAAATAGAGGATCGTGATGTTGATAGAATTATGTGTATCCAGATAATTATATAGAGCTTGAATGCACCGTCGTATTATCGAATCGTGTTCATTAATATTTAATTTAATGGTTAAAATAATATAATGCACAAAATATTAACACATAACGTAAAATAATTTATTGTAAAATACACTAACACATGTACGACGAAAAGTCGTACATGATTAAAATAATATATTCTAATAGACACGATTAATTTAATGACATCGACACACCTGACAATTACTCTAATTATATATATCCCATTGAAAGTGATCATAATACGATGTTTAAAATAAAAGTCTAATATATATATATATAAAATATAAGCACGATAATATGATGAAAGAGTTCAAAGAAACACGATGATTGATTAATCATATGTGATGAACATCTTATGAATGCGATGACCAATTGAACCGATGCAATGAATACTTGTAGAGCTAGTAGCGGTGACTAGTTACAGAAGTGAATGAGAGATTTGGATCCAAATGGTGTTTAGAGAATTAGAGTATGTGTAATTAGAACGCACTTCAAGTGCGTCGTGGTTCACTGATCATACGTACAAAATTATCTGATCAAATAGTGATATAAGTGTTAGTTATTTGGAATTAAAGCACTAGTTATTGACTAATTGAATGATCATTTGTATAAAATATTTTTTGGGAAAGTAGACAAGTGTAAGAAAAAAAGAAGTAATGATAGAAAATGAAAATATAAGTGTTTTGACATATAAAGTAATAAGAATTCGCATCAGGAAAAAACGTCGTACACGTAACTAATCTAATCAACATTTAATAAGCAACAGTAAAAACGAATATAATTCAATTAGTTAATAGGTTGTTTAGAAATAAAAGATTATCCGTATGTATTAGTGATATAGTGTTGACATTAATGTTGACAGATGTCATCAAGATCTGTGCAAGATAAGGTTCAAGTAAACAATGTTCGATATTTTTCAAATCATAATATAGACAACGAGAAGGGTAGATTGACTCAACATATTTCAAGCGTATACAGAATCGGTTTCAATTAATTTTGTGTTATTATTGAGAGTATATCTCTAATAGATGTTGAACAATTGTGATGGAATGTAAGATAAAAAACTTTAAAAAATAAGCAAGTCATAACCAAATGTTATACTAAAATTCTAAAATAGTATATGTTTTGAGATTGCACTCCCAAAAACAATAAAATATTCGATTTTTTTGGTCTCTCATGGTTCGTGGATAAAGATTTAGGAATACATGAATGAGATTTAAAAAATAAACTAGAAATGCATGGATCTCATTGAGATCATCTCAAGGATCAGATTCCCAAAAAATGTTTATAATTTGTTTATAATTTAAACTAAAAACTCCACATCTGGAGTGTAATAATATCTAACTTGTAAATTACCCACAAAAAGACTTGTTACAGATGTTTTCCGAATAAACATAGAAGTCATGAGGAAAATTTACACGACGTCATCTTAGCCAATCATTGAACAAAAATCTGTGGAGAATTCACACCTTGTAGACACTAAAAATAGATATGTAATATAAGCATACATTGTAACCATACTCACCCAACGATCTATCGTCATTAATGTCTACTCATGCCTCATTCATAGAGCTGTCCTCCTGAAATTGCATTCTGAACAATGTGCATTCCCGTTCAAACCTAATAAATTCCTGGCGATAGATGGGATTTGAAAAATATCAAAACTAATAATGTCAATAATCTTTAAGAAATAATCAAAGCATATGAATAAATTATAAAAGCTTATGAATAGTATTATTAGTGTGATGATACCTGCATTTGTTGCTGACTGAACAAACTAAAGAAACCCAATTCAGAATCAGCTACTAGTTCAATTAACTGACTTCGGCAATCAGTTGAATCTCCATTCTCACACAGGGATACAGAAATCTATAAAATTCAGAATAAAAAAGAAACTTGACATTAAATAAACGCATCAATACCTAAGAGACAATTAAGGGAGAACAGGTCAACATATTAAATTAGGGGAATATAGCACAAAAATGGCTTACTTGCATGCATCGCAAAATCATTTCAGGTAAGCAACATTTGCGACAAAGACCCCTCACAACATAAGTAGCAGGATATTCTAGACAATCATTATTTGAATACCAAGCATCCAGTCGAGATATCTCCAATGTAACGCCAGGTTGAAAACGGCTGAGTTCTCCTGTTTACAGATTATACACAAGGAATAATGTTTGCAAATTCGTAAATTTTAATCCATTATATGAAGGTATGTGAAAAAAAATAAGAATATCAATTCATGGTGAAGCCGTCTCTCATCCACCTTTAGCCTATTAGGACTCTTGTTAATCCCCTATTCTCTACAATCTTTTGATTGTTGCAGCTCTACATAATTTTTCAATGTTTCCTAATCCTAGTCCATGTTCAGTAAATGGTTTAGCACACTTGTATCAATTCAATCACTATGTTGGTACCTTAAAGAAATAGATCTATAACATGAGCTTCCCATATAATCCTCATTTAAATAGTTGTGGCTTCTCATTATAACACACTGAATATACGATCAGCCTTAGGAAACATCAGTAATCATCAACAAACATAAAATAGCTGATCATCTCTACCCTATTGGCAGGAAATGAGAAAACAGCCGTTTCCTGTCCAGATTTACATTATCCTTCAAACCAAGATTCAGCCACTCAGGTACTCTATAAATCATAATGATAGCAAAGAGGAAGTGATGTAAATGAACTGTAGGATTGGAGTGTAATTCGAACAGTGAATTATCTCAAGGTTGATCACTGGATTTGTGATCCGATGATGAAAGAAAAATGAAGATTAGATAAGAATCCACCTCTCCAATCGACACTAAACAGATTGGAATCCTCCAATCAATGAATAATTCTTCTAAGGCAGTTAGAGATTCAGAAAAAGAATAGGAAGAAAAGAGTAAGGAATACCTAAGAGATAATTGATTAAAAGCTAACTCCTCCAGTACACCACCAGTCCACTGTTATTTACTTATTTATACTCTCATTGTGTGAGAATTGAAAATCCACAATGAGAATTGGTCCAGCCCAATTAGAGGGCCAGAGCCTTGGCACGAAACCAATTCAGAAACCCTTCTTCAAACGGAAAACAATTAGAAGAAAATATCTTCTAAGCCATTGCTCTTTTCAATTCGGAATATCTTTTGACTAATAATTAACATTATTAAGGAATAAAAACAGATAGTTACTAAGTTATTGGAGAATTATTTTTCCAAAATGGATCTAAATATGTATCTATCTAACAATCTATCACAGTAGAATAAGAAAAATCTACATTTCATATTTTCATTGGTAATGCAGTAATAAATTTCCAGCACCTTTGAAGGCAGAAGCAAGTATAGTAGCAAGAAGTCCCCCATCATTACTTTCATGAAGACCAAGACCATCACCATCCACTGCTGTACAGCGCATTGATAATCCAACACAAAATTTATCTTCTGGAGAAATCGCAACATTAACCTGTTACATGATTATAAATGTACAATTTGAAATTCTTAGAAAAACTAACCTTCTAAAAATCATAAGCAAATGAATTAAAAAAGAACATACTGTTAAATGGCGCTTAAACACGTCTTCCTCACAAATGGAAGAGTATAAAGCACTTGAAAGAGCCGTACATAATGTAGCATCTGGGCATAGACATTCACCGGAAGGCTGGCAAAGCATGGCCGTGGCTTGTAATTCAATAAATACATCATCGGTTGATTTATATGGGCAAATTTCAGATGTAGTTAACCAAGGAAATTTTTTCCCTGTAAAATTACAATATAGTATCAGAAATACATGATCCATCTTAAATAATATCATTAAACAGTAACTACAAATATAAGCAAAACATACTCAATAAAAGTTTAAGAGATGAATTTAAAGTATCTCTCGCTACATCAATAGCCCTGTCCTTTTCTTCTACAGAAAGTTCTCCTGGTGCAACATCTGCATTCTCCAACTCTATTTTGAGCCAATTTCTATACGTTGCATCATATGTATAATACTCTCTCTGTTTATTGAAAAACAATTAGGACAAAAAATACAAAGGAAAAATAGGATAAACAACTACAAAACCAGGGAATAATCATTTTGAAGTGAATACCTACCCAATCTTCTAATTCTTGCATATTTTCATATATATTATGTTCTTCTAGAGAAAGAAGAGTGTCTGTAGGTTGTTTTAGAGGCTCTGCCAGAAAACTGAGTAACATGTGTGCTCCAACAGGAAATTTAGGAATTCTCCACATAGATATCAAGGCGAACTCCCTAAACAATATGTTACTAGAGGGGAAAAAAGATCAGAACTGGAAACACTGTCTCATCATAAGGTCCATAACAGACTGACTAAATAAATAAAAACATAATCACTGATAAATATAAATATATAATGACGGAGAAAATGGAAATTACTATACGAAGAAGGAAATGTATCAAGAATCAAAATGACAATGAACATGATTCAGTTTTTACATTGTAAACACAAATTGTATATTTTTTGTAAAAGGTGATTTTTATATTAAATTTCAGTAGAGAATTTACAAGGGTTTTTGACACGAATTGAGTGTATATTAAATTCAACCTCATCCATATTCAATCTACAGTTCTACACTATGCACACTTAAACATTAGGGGCAGATTCCACCAACTACTAGATACTAACAACAGAACAAAATATGCATGGACTTTTAAAACAATGGACCTCACTGTTTTGGACCAGAATCTTTTAACATTAAGAGCTTTGTCTTTAATGCAGTAGAGAGGTAAAGACTCTACAAGTGAGAGGTAAAGATGACAGTCATTAATCATTATATTGGAAAAACTTATTTTCCTTCTGTATTGAGCAAGACTTGGCTCTTGCTTTTACAAAAAGATCTGGGGGAGGCAATATGAAAAGTGAAGAGTGAACGACTGCTCCAACATCTAGACTGGCCTAAACCCTAACTCTAGAAGAGCTGCAGAGATGTCCATAGAAATGAGTCAAATGACACTATAGAGAGAGACTCAAGAAATACCTCGTCCAAGTTTCACGTCAAATTTCCCAATCACCTACCACACAAACCTCAAACCTCTCTGGAATAGTCTTGCAAGCATCAATGATAACACAAACTACAGCAGTGCACTAATCCTTCCTCAAAGAATGTCGACCAAACTCAAAATTATACTTAACAAAGTCATTGGAGGCTGAACGGTCACGGGAGGCTGGACGCTGGCTGGACTGACAGAGAAGATGTAAAAAATAGGGCAGACATCGTGATAGAGAATTTAATTTCTGCCTGTTAGTTTTTATTTTTATTTCAATTTAACCAATAATGGGTTAGGTGGATTCGATCCGGATCCATCTAACCCGCCCAGAGACTGACCTAAAAATGCTGACCTGCATTGCTTGCCTAGGCTTGATATGACTGACAGAATATTGACATCTTGTGGATTTACTAACTTTACTCTAGTAATCACAAGACCTGATATAACCTATATTGTGTGTAAGGTGGCTCAATTCATGGTCTCGCTACAAGTT
This sequence comes from Zostera marina, assembly GCA_001185155.1. NCBI lineage: Eukaryota > Viridiplantae > Streptophyta > Magnoliopsida > Alismatales > Zosteraceae > Zostera > Zostera marina. The sequence goes on from LFYR01002038.1 coordinate 197,398, forward strand.
CAACACTTGAATGCCGTGGAACGATATTTTTGCTATCTACTATAAATATTAGCACATGAAGTTCGTCTGATTTATGTAAATTATAAAAAATTGAATGGTTACGGACAGCGATGCTGACTGGGTAGGGGAGGGGACTGGACAGATAGATCTTTGGTGGTTCTTTGATCTCGTGGGCATCAAAGAAGCAAACAACTGTTGCATGCTCATATCCCTTTTTACTTTCACTCGTTAGTAATTGCAAAACATCTTCTTCAATTCAAAGGGCAACATATGCACCCAATTTCATGCTCTCTCTAGCAAGATCGTAGTCATAGATAGCTGATAGCTCGGCACAATCCTTCCTGAAAACCATAGATGAAAACCTCCTACATATTGATTCCTACTAAGATTAACCACAAGAATCGTCTTTCGGATAATCATAGCTACCTTTCCTAGCTTCAGTTTTTTTCTTCACTACACAGTGCCCCAATACCACACATTCATGCAATTGCATGCACATTCTTAGCATGTTATCAATTTCATTCAAACTTCAGGTTTCGTATGTTGTGATACAAAAAAGATCATGTAAGTTATAGAATACCATGCTAAATTTTTTTTTACTATTTGCAGAAAAATTGCGGTTCATGAAATTAAAATAAAAGAAGTATGGGTGTACCAATGCATCAATGCTTTCAATAGAAGTTTGGCATTAACCATCTCGAAATTAGTTAAGGTAGTTGGCGGTGTAAAACAAAGCCACTGAACAGCCTTTGCTTTCTGTAGAGATTGTATGCGATGCTGCTCAGCAACATTAGAAAAACGTTCATCAAGATCAGTATAAGTAATTTCCCGAGACCTTGAAAGAACCCTAGTTGCATAAATTGGCAAGAATATGTAAGATTGCCATAAAACTAGTAGAATAATAGATAGTAACATTACAAAAAAAAAATATCACCTACCTTTTTATGGGTTAAAAACACAAATCAAACTTGAAATAAACAATATTTTTTCTTGAAACACGAGATTTAAAAAAAGGTGATTTTTATGATTTGAGAAATACACTAAATCTATAAAGCTACTACTCCTAAACTATGTAATTACAAGCAAAAAATTTAATAGCTACGCAAGGACAAACTAATGAACCAAGTATTCTGGCAAAGAACTTGAAGTGCTTCAAAATACATAGTTAATGATAACCCTGAGGCCAGGGTAGTAAGGCATTAATAAACCAAACATGTGTGCTCATGAACTTTGTTTATTTTTTCACCTAGACATGTCATGCTTCTATTTGAAAAAGCACTAAATGAAGAACTCAGAAACCAGACTGCTTGTTGAAGACTTGCAATAGTCAATACCCTGCATCACAGTAGTAGTCTGAGTCCATTTGAGGGTATTATGCAGCCAGCTATGATTTTGTAGATAAATACCTCATTTAATTTATTTATACACAAACTCATTTTTCATTCCTCGATCTTGTTGAGGTTTATTGATGCATTGCATATTGGCAGCGAGTCTGCTCATTTAGATCAGGCCCAACATTGCCTCGAGCAAGCTCGGGCCACAATGCTTTCTCTCTAAATGACTTAAACTCACAATGTGTAATTGTCCACCCAACACATTGTGAGTATAAATATTCAATGGACCCTAAAAGGGAGGCAGTTTATTATTTTGGAATTATTTCCAAGGTATTTGCTCCCTCTTATTTCCTTCTCCAATTATTTCTATCTTTCTTAATTTTTCCCTGTTCTTCTCGAATTCTTCTTGTTCTTGTGGTGGACTCCAAGCAAGAACACAAATCCTAATTCTGTTTTGCAAAAAGAGATTATCGGCAATCTCTTTTTAGGTATTGCAATAATATATTGATTGCATATTACAGGGTTTATAGTTAATCGATTGTATGTATGAAGTATAATTGTAATTATTGTATATATCTAGATTTTTTTTAAATACACTTGACGGTCTGAAGGTGCTATAACATGTGCTAGCACACTATATCCCGATAGCGCAGGTAGCCGGCGCTATGCGCTACGACACAACTCAAACATTGATTACCACCACATTACGTGCCTCTGCTCTATTATTTATGATCTACATGAGAGATATAAGTTAAGTGGAGATTATTTTATGTAATTGCATCCTTAATGGGCTAATTAAGACAATAACTTAGTATATATATATTTTGTATCTGAGAACCTAATTATCTCTTGTAATAGGTCAGCCACCATCTAAATAAAAACATCACAAGTGGACGTACAACATTTTCTTGGGAGGAACCACTATAAATGGTGTGTTGATCTTTTTATTTCTTTTGCTTAAAATCTTAAATAACTAGAGATTAGATCTAATTGGTTCTGATCTGGTGTTACTATTCCATTGGTGTGGAACTAGTAGATTGCGATATGGTGTAAAAAATATTGTTTCATTTTCAGTGTTGCATTTTTTTTTTTTGAAGCAATTAGTGTTGGATTATATGCAGGTGGCCTAGATGGGGCATGTATTTGAGTCTGGTGAAAGTGTTCATGTGACCCCATTTTATTCTCCATAGAAGGATTGTAGCTAGTTTGGGACTAAATAAAGTGTACATGTGTTATAGAGTATTTATTTAACACATCTACACATTGATAGAATTCAAAAAGTACAAAGAATATTTTATAATTTATTTAACTACACATTTTTAGTCCCACATCGATAGAATATAAAAAACACAAAAAAAGTTGTTCTATAAATAAAGATTCATTTTGTCTAAAACAAATATAAAGTCTTAAGAGTGGGAGGAGCTTTTATTAAAAATAATATAGCTTTTTTCATGGACCAATGTATAAATTTTTGGCATAAAAATAAATTTTTGGTCTTAAAATAAATTTTTGGTCTTAAAAAATCGGTCGGGTATTTGGATCGGATACAGGTCAGACCGGACCCGCCAACCCACCAACCCACTCCAACTAACCGGCTATTGGTTTTGGATTTTTTACCGGTCAGCCGGTTAACCACCTTATACAGTAACTAGATACGCTGTCTTAGGAGATTGGTCTCCCATACTTCCATCATAGATGTCTCCAAAGGGTGACAACAACTCTTCTTGTAATGCACTGAATCAAAGGAGAAACTGATGTCTTTAATGACCTCCTTAAGGACTACCTCAGGAGGCCTACTAACGTGCTGTCTATATCTTTCATTTCTTTCCGTCCATATATGCCACGATAAACACCCAATAACATTCCATAATAGCCCCCAAGAGGGAGAGTGGTGCGTAATTTTTTGCGCTGCCTCGGTCAAATCCCTCAATCTAATATCTGGACCGGATTGGGTGGGAACTGAGTATTTAAAGAATTAGTTGTCTTGGGAAGTGAACCCTAGACAACTAATTTGATTCTCTCCAGCCGAATGGGAATTGGTCCCATGAGAAATATGCTCCACTCATTCTTATGTCTCCCTTAGTAATTAATTAATTGATCATTAAAATAATTGCATATAACTCGTAATTAATCTCAACGCAATTTTTTTTTGAATCAATTAAATTTCATTAAAAAAATAAAGGCAATGCCCAAGTTACATAGAGTATAGAAATAAAAACAGAAGTAAAAAGAAATGAGCAAGAAACTCATTAACTCTTTTCAATTAGCTATGTAGCCTAGTTATATAGTAACTAGATACGCTGCCTCAGGAGGTTGGTCTCCTATACTTTTATCATAAATAAAGATGACAACAACTCAGGAGGTTGGTCTCCTATAAATAAAGATGACAACAACTCTTTTTGAAACACTCCGAATCAAAGGAGAGACTGATGTCTTTAATGACCTCCTTAAGGACTACCTCAAGAGACCTACTAATGTGTTGTCTGTATCTTTTATTTCTTTTCGTCCATATATGAATCTCAACGCAATTAACTTTAACATAAATATGAATCATTAATAAATTTGGTAAGTGAAAGCGTTTGCTAAATGTCAAAAAAAGTGACAAACCTCTCAATAATTTCTTCAAAACATGCTTTTTCATCAACTTCAGAAGAAAATGGCAGAACCATTGCTGATAGGAAAATTTTATACTTGACTTGAACACTTGCAATTTGAAAACAACTTATTAATTATTATGCAATACTAATCTAAAGAAGAGGGAATAAAAATCACCAAGAACAAAGACAGAATATATGAAAAAGGTGTTGCATAAAATTTTGTATACAAAAATTAAAAGGAAGACTGATACAATTTTGTTTACTCATGTGGATTCCAAGGTTTTTGATTTGTCGCATATGCGCGCATATGCGACCAGGCGCAATCCCCCCATCGCATATTTGGGGGGTCGCATATTTATAGGGCTTAGCCGGATCCGGGTCGGATACGGCTTAACCCGACCCATTTACCCAAGTAAAAATTAAAAAATTGAAATGGTTAAATGAATAATATTATTTTATAACAACTTAAGGACCCATTTTATAATAATATTATTCAAACAACTTAAATGAATAATATTAATTGACGACACACTTAGTTTGAAGTTAGAACTTAGAACTAAGTGTTTGAATTACACTTTTACTTTGATGTTTGAAACTAATACTTTTATTGTTTTGAATGTTTCTTTAAGTTTTTCAAATTTTAAGAGTTTAAGCATCATTAATCACTATATTATTTTAATTATGATTTTTATTATGACTTATAATATCAGGGATTTATTTAAAATATAGAAAATATAGGGGGTATATTGAAAAAAAAATTAAAATAAAATAAAAAATAAATGTCGCATATTGGGTAGCATATGCGACCAGGCGCTCGCATATGCGATATGCGACCCCAGGCATCGCCTGGTCGCCTGAAAAAGCTTGGTGGATTCATTTCAAAAATTACCTGAAACAATTATTATTATCATCAAATAATATATTTGATGCTTAAAATTATATTAGTTTAGCTGAACTATGGTAAGCTGGCATCACACTCACATCATGGAAATTCCACTCTCACATAATGTGAGTATAAATAGGAGTGGACAAAGATTCATAGCACATTGTTTGCAGGACAAAATCATAGTCAAACCATCTTGTTTCCTTAACATCACCGAACAAATTGAACAACAAATAGATTCATCGTACTCCACCCACACCCAATAATACACCATCTACTGACAAGGGTATCCTGCCAAACCAAAGGATAAGATCCCTGCGATTCAAGTGTCCACTAATAGTAACTACACACAAGACATGAGTACGATGACTTGTTATCAATGACATAAATCCAACCAATATTCGAAGCGAGGAACAATTAAATTTTTTTATAAAGACAATTTCAAATTTCATTAGAAATGAAACGAGCCTTATCCAGAACAAGTAAAATAAATACAAATGAAGAGGGTCATATTCCTTAACAACCTACTACCATCAAATGTGGGAGTAAGGACCTCTAGGATAGGTTCCTTCAAATAAAAATGGCTTGGGTCTAAGAAATCATGGCTTGATATGGCAATTTTAACTCAAAGCTTAGTTGAACACCCCTGACGACTAGGTCATCAAGACCTCCTTACTGATTACTAGCAGAGGTCTATCTGCTGTAGTTCTCTATCTTTTGTTCCTCTCCTGCCAAAGACGTCAATAGTTGGAACCAAGGTTTAAAAACCGACGGTTAACCGGTAAAAAATCCAAAACCAGTTAGTTGGAGCGGGTTTGTGGGTCTACGGGTCGGGTCTGACCCGTACCCAATCCAAATACCTGACCCATTTTTTTAAACCAAAAATTTATTTTAAGACCAAAAATTTATTTTAAAGCCAAAAATATATTTTTATGCCAAAAATTTATACATTGGTCCATGAAAAGAGCTATATTATTTTTAATAAAAGCTCCTCTCACTCTTAAGACTTCATATTTGTTTTAGACAAAATGAATCTTTATTTATAGACCAACCTTCTTTGTGTTTTTTGAATTCTATCGATGTGAGACTAAAATAGTGTAGTTAAAAATATTATAAAATATTCTTTGTACTTTTTATGAATGTGGGACTAAATAAAGTGTACATGCATGTATTATTACTTTGTACACTTTATATCAATACATGCATGTGCACTTTATATACATAATAATACATGCATGTACACTTTATTTAGTCCCACATTCATAAAAAGTACAAAAAATATTTTATAATATTTTTAACTACACATTTTTAGTCCCACATCGATAGAATTTAAAAAACACAAAGAAAGTTGGTCTATAAATAAAGATTCATTTTGTCTAAAACAAATATAAAGTCTTAAGAGTGGGAGGAGCTTTTATTAAAAATAATATAGCTCTTTTCACAGACCAATGTATAAATTTTTAGCATAAAAATATATTTTTGGCCTTAATGAATTTATGAAGAAAAAAAATTACGAAAATACCACACTGGTTAACCGGTTTTTAAACCTTGGTTGGAACCTCTTGTGAACTTCTGCATCACCTCCAATAGATCATCCACCTTAATATCACCTCCATTAATTGCTTGAGCAAGAGCATCAGATTTCTTCCAAATCACCTCCATCAGTAGCTTTGAAGATCTTCTGAGGGAACAATAAGGTTTTGTGAGGGGTAGCATAATGTGAATGCGAATTATTCTTCAAATGGTGACAATGAAGAAGAAGAAGACTAATGAGCAACTTTCAATAACTATCTTGGCCCAATTCATGAGTCAGTAGATCAAGTACCTATTTTAGATGATATTCTAGCCAAAGAATCAACCACAGTTTGCATCTGATGATCTCTCACACACATCGGATGAAATGCTCACTAAAGACTTCACATAATATTCACTCTGGTTCAATCTACAATCCGAGCAAAAGTTAATACTTTAACAATAGCATACCAACAGGTCACAAGAGCACTAACAGGATTGTTCGTCCAAATCTACAATATTATTTATCGGTAGCAACTGCTGAGGAAGGGAGGGAGATATCATTTGTCCAAAACTTAATTATCACACTTTGGGGGACAATAATCCCATATTCCCATTGATCCAATATGTGAACATTTCAGCAAAGACCCAATTCACCAGCTGAATTCTTCTCCAAAAGCTTAACATTTTTCAACAACCCAGAACTTCATGTAACTGAGGTAGATTTTCAACAACCTTGGAGAAATAGACATTACTTTTCTCCCTGTTAACATTTAGACCTGAGAAAACAGAGGAGTGCAAGTGCAAAACCTCATTGATACTTCTTAGAGACTTGATGTTTGCCTTTGAAATTACCAGAACATTAATCTGCTCAACACATCCATTACTAGGTTGACGAGGATTAGAGAGATGGGGTCACATTGTCTTAACCCTCTCTAACTTTTGAAAGACCTAATAGTGGGAGTGTGAATAAATATGGAATTATGGATTCACAATATGGATCCCTTCAACCATTACTGAGAAAGAAGCAATATGGATGCAATTCTGGATTATTTTCCTGAAGTGGGAGGAAAAACCCTTAGCCTTAAGAGATTCCAATATGGCATCAGGCATCCCACCTAATGATGTCAAAAGCTTTTTCCCAGTCTACACCTAAGAAACATCTTTTAGGAGTGTCAATCCTCCTAAAACCATACAGTATTTCAACTGCCAAGATTGTATTGTCAGAGATTGTTCTTCCAGCTATGAAATCAGACTGGTTAGGTGATACCAGATCTGCCACCACCTTTAATTCTTCTTGCAATGACCTTGGAGAGCATTTTCACTAAACATGCTATGAAATAAACTGAAATAGGTCAAACCTGTCATTTAATCTAAGCTCCATCATTTGGACAAAGAGATCAATGCAACGATGACTAGCCAACTGAGATGCATATATGCCGACTAACTCTTCATGTTGCTTGGAAAATAAAACCATTGCATACCTGCAAAATTAACACATATTTTTTCAAATAAAAAACACGACACTAAATAATATTAATTGAGAAGTTGAGAGAATTAATTAAACCCACATATAAATAATGAGATCGCCAATAGTTAAACTTTTCTCTTTTAAATTGTCATCCATTTCATCAGCAAGGAGATATCTAAGGACAATAACTAAATGAGCAGAAAAGCAAATCATTTGAGGATCACCATGAGGCCTGAAAATAATAAAACTTGTAATTTAGGTAACATCTGAGAACCCATGCAGAGAAACATATTAAGAGTAAAAGAACAAAAAACATGGAATGACAGAGTCACTTGATACCTCAAAACATTCTGAATATCTTCTGAGGGAGATACCCATGACCAGAGAAGGTCAAGCAAATTGGCTATATCAACATTCATAAGGTTCATCTAACAATAAAAAGAAACGATGGAAAGTATGATTAGTTCATTAATACCCTAACCCACAAAGTAAAATATTTACTGGCGGCCAACTTATAACAAAATTTGTGTTTTTTGTGGAAAGGAAGATGAAGATGAGGATTAGTCGCTCAAAACTCTAGATTCAGACTTTTTTGCAAAAAGTTTTTTTTTATAATTTAAAATTTTCATTACTGAAAAGTAGGGTCTGGGCATTATCCGATTACAGATATGGGGAAATGAAATACAGGTAGTAATGTGTAATGAAGTGCGGAATATGCAGTAACATTATCACTCTCTTTTACAGCTATGACCCTGGCATTAGGTAGCCATGGACTGGTGACTATTTCTGGGCGTCTAAACGTGTATTGTTTTAATCTTTTTTTCCTTTCACACCAAATGTACCATTTATATGTAAGTAATAAAAGTATAAAACCATGAAAACAAACTAAAGAAAATTCGAAGAAAAACTAATTATATGGATATTCATGAAACCATATGTCAAGGTTTACAAAGGGCGCACATAGGCACGGAATCTGTGTATCATAACTAATTGAATAACAGAATGCTGTGTGGACCCTAATGTTTAAAATTTTCATTCATCAGAAAAATTCAAAAAGAATTCAGCAAAGAAAGGTAAAAATCGATGATAAAAACTAAAAAAATATAATAAACAGAAATTGAAAAATCTTAAAGTTGAATGAAAAACATGCAAAAGTTGATACATATGTATAAAAAACATGCAAAAATTTACCTGATTAAAAAAAAATGATTATACTCAGTGGAATGAAATCACCCCAAAATTAGACAATGTGCACTTACTTCAATCTGTCGATGTTGATCCTTTGATGCTCGAGAGACAGCTTCATGTACGATATCACTAAACATAGAACATAGAACATAGAACGTTAAGAATATGAATTAAAAACATAGAACATTAAAGTTATTTCTTTGACCTTGAATGTAGTTTCTGAATAAGAGATGATATATCATGTGGTTGCTGCTCAAGAACATGGTGTGGCCAACTTTCTGAAGAGTATTGTGAATTTCCAATTCCTTGTTGTATGAGTCCATTTACACTATCTTCAAAACTCTTAACATCACACGAACTCCCTTGCTGAAATTGAGCTAATACTAAATCAACTTGCACATCCAGCCACGATTTAGCAAGTGCCCAACATGCTGACTGAAAACATTGTATTATTGTTTATTGTTGGGGTTTATAAATTTGAAAAGATATAAAACAACAAAAATATTCTCCAAAACCCATGAAATCATATGGAGTATGGCCAATGGAATTTATAATCTGAGATTATGTAGTAAAATAAAATAATTGTCAAAAGGCTAAACATGTGTTTAAATTGGTATCATGGCTAATAAATAATGACCACTGGTAGTTTAGTAGTTTAATCAATAATACTATAATAGTATCTAATCTATCACACATTTTTTATTCTTTTATAACCAAAAGTAAGGAGGAGCTCAATTACCACCAGAGAGGTAAGCAAGGTTGAACCCCATTAACAAAACATTCTTTTTTTGTATGATTCTTTCCTTACTATTCTAATTCTTTCCTTAAATCTCTCCTAAATTCCTTTGTGAGGACACCTAGAGAGCCACCATTCATTGTGAAGGAGAGTTAGCAGCTCTTGTGTTCTACAAGATCCAAGGAGATTGTTTTGTTTGAACAATAACAATATGTGGCTTATAATACATAATTTATATTGACATAAAATTATAATTATAAATTATACAACATAAACAAGAACCTTCAATTACCTCCCAATCAGTACAAACTGGAAGAATGCGTTTCAAATTACTGCACTGAGAAGCAAATATAGCCATCTCATACTTTCCACCGTCCAGCTCTGCAATTTTCTGCAAAAGAAGTACTCAAAAGTCAAAATATAAAACAACTGCAAACAAAAGACATAAAAACTTTTCAAAGAAATCAAGTAAATTTTAAACATGTAGATTATCTACGATTGAATATTTTCTACAGTTTGTGACTCTGTAATTTGTATATTAACAAAAGGAAGAAAGATGCATACCTCTGAAGCACAAAATGAAGACCATTTCCATAGAAGCCATTGATGGCCAATACCACTCTCTAGTTCAAAAGCTTGCAAAGATTTCGTATTTTCATTTTTTTGCAGTGCCTCAACAGATGGAAATTGATCTAATCCGCCGAAAGGACAAAGAATTGCAGTCCTCCAAGGCTGAAACAATAGATTTTAACAAATATAATTAAAAAAAACTATAGTGAATTTCATATCATTAAGTTGTCACATGCCTAAGTAGAGGACTAAGATGCTTGTCTTTTGCCTCTAAAGGATCAACAAAACGCAATAAGCCAACGACCTACAAATATAATCTTGTATCTTGAAGCCTTCGATATCATCATCGTAGGAACTAGGAATAATTGTGTAAACACACCTCCTAGAATAACAAAGAATACAATAGCCTAGAGAATCAATGTATGTCATTTTCAGTTTTCACCACATCTTTCTTTGTGACTGGAGAATCATGTGCTGTCAATCTGCTGATCAACGGATCAGATGTAACAGATTGTATCAGAGATTCAGAGATCGTTTACCTATTTACAATTCTATATTAAGAAGTCTATAAACAGAGCAGCATCCTTCAGAGCAGCACAATCTATGAAGGAAAAAAGAGGAATCTATACAAACGCTGTGTAGCCTAATGTTTCTTACCCGATTTTACAAACAACTTACAACAATATAACATTATAAAGTAAAATGATCGTTAACAAAGAACCAACTTAGAAAGTTGAGCATGAACCTTTCGAATAAACTTTCCGATGCCTTGAATCCCTTGATAGCACTGCCGTCAACCAAATCCATGTCACACGTCACAAGTGCTTACATTCAGCTCAAAGCTGATATGAATGTGATTGATGGTCTTTTTAATGATTTCATCTTGTGGTCTATTTATTTCCACCATCAGCCTATAGTTTTTCTCCTGCCATATGTGCAAGGATGCAGCCCAGGGCAAGGCCCAATGAAGTCTCCAGCAATTTGGGATTCTGAAGGACAGAATAATATCCATGATGACATCCAGGTATGGGGGCGATGATTTGTGCAAGACCAGCAGTGCCTACCTTTCCCTACAGTACAAAACCTGTGAGGTTGACTGCTGACATACTAATAAAAAAATTCCTATGGAAAGTACAATTGAAGAAAAGGTTCCCTATACTCCTATAGTCTCTCCACAAATGAGGCACTTGTTAGGGGCTTGATTCAGAACCATGGTCTTAGGAGGAGAAACAACAAATTTGGGTCCACTTCTGCAACAAGTTTGATTTCTAAGGAGAAAGGACTCACAACAAAGGTTCTGTCTCATACTCTCAAGCAACAAGTTTGATTTTTTTTTGATGAAGTTTAAATTACCTCAAACATTAAGAACTATGAACGGAACTTCAACATTATCAACAAAAAAAGTATGAACAAGTTTAAATAATATTCTAAGAGTATAGATGACAGAGTATAGACATGCCTGTCCAGCAGAGCGACATAGCTCACACGCTTCATCCTTTCTTCCAGCTCTAAGTAAAATCCAAATGTCTTCAAGAAGAGATTCATCTTGTTTCTGTAGATAAAAGGACTGTAAAAATTAGAAAATAACCATGAATTTTTTGGAAATATGAAAGAAAACAAAACTTCAAAACAAATGTCCATCAGTCATCTTAGGCTCAAATGCAAATCCTTTTTAAATTTTTTTTTACAAATACATCAAGCAATAATACAATCAAAAGTTGTAATGCTAAATAGGAAAATGTCAATGAAAAAACTTTGTTTTTCTTATTTCTATTGTAATTCAGAGCACTACCCTTCATTATCTAATGAAAAACCTTTTTTTTTTTGAAGCAATTAAATTTCATTAGAATAAGGCTAATGCCAAGTTTACAAAAATAGAGAATAGAAGTAAAAAGAAATGAGCAAAAAACTCATTGACTCTCTCGCATTAGCTATGTAGTCTAGTTATACATTAACTAGATACGCTGCCTCAGGAGGTTGGTCACTCATACTTCTATCATAGATGTCTCCAAAGGGTGACAACAGCTCTTCTTGTAATACACTTAATCAAAGGAGAGACTGATGTCTTTAATGACCTCCTTAAGGACTACCTCAGGAGGCCTACTAATGTGCTGTCTATACCTTTTATTTCTTTCCGTCCATATATGCCACGACAAGCACCCAATAGTATTCCATATTAACCCCCAAGGGGGGAGTGGTGCATAATCTTTTGTGCTGCCTCCGTCAAATCCCCCAATCTAATATCTGGACTAGATTGGGTGGGAACTGGAATATTCATTATTTTCCAGAAAGCGGAATCCAGGTGTTCCGCCAACGGAATTAAGAGAGATCTGGAATAAGAACAGTAAAAAAAAAGATGACTCCTAGTTTCATCTTCCAGATTACATAGCAAGCAAGCAGGAGGTACTTGTACTCTCCAACTTTTTAACTTCCTGAACGTGTTTAGGTGATCCAATTTCACCCTCCACAAGAGAATAGAGAATTTTGTCGACATTTTCGACCAAATTCCCTCAGCTAACATGTCTTTATACTTTCTATCTCTAATACTTTCCACTATCCCCCCCCAACTTATTTATCGGACAACCAGATTTCCACACAATCGTGCTATTGACCCTACAATCCAAACATTTATCCACTAGGCTTCTTTCTGAAACAAAAGTTTTCCAAAAATGCGAATCCACAGTAGGCCTGATTTGTATATCATTAAACGTCTTTCCTTTAATATACCTATCTTGGATCCATTTTACCAGAATAAAAACGCTCTTATCCCAGTACTTTGAAGCTCTTTTAATATTAGTTCTCTATTCCCAGTGGTGATAATAGGAAGATCTCTAACTCCTAAACCCCCTTCCGCCTTGGGAAGGACCATTTGGGCCCACGGGATCCCTTTCCTTCCGTCCCACATAAATCTATAAGCTAACCTTCTCACCTTCTTAGGCACAGAGTCAGGGATAGCCATACCTTGCGCCCAATAAGTATACTTTCCAGCTATTATCCAGTTAACTAATTGTATTCTCCCTCCATAGGAAAGACATTTCCCACTCCATCTTGCTAAGAGTCCCTCTATAGACTGGATTAGCTTCCAGCACTGTCCAAATGACTTTTTCTTTCCCGTGCTAATGAAAAACTTTATTTTACAAAAAAAAATGTAACATAAAAAATCAGTAAGATTGTTATAGCATCTTGAAGAAGCCAATCAAGAATTCAAAATTAATAATATTAATTTAATATTGTAAAGTACCTGAGGCTCTGAGTTGATGAACCTCTTAATGCTAATGACCTTCTAAAATGAATAATACATAAGGAAAATGAATGGTGAAAAATAAAACCTTATCATCAGAGAATTCTTGAGCTGACTCGCGTGTGGGAGCATCAAAATCAAGGTGTTTAACAATAGAAGGATCATTTTTCTTCTTTTTTAAATATCTTTGTGTGTGGTGCCAAATACCCGAACTGGGAAGATAAGAACCCACATGAGCGCCTTTAATCTGGAAACAAAAAGTTAAGCTCGAACTTATTTGTATAATCAAGGAAAGTATATTATTGTAGATCGAATGGGTTAACATTGTAGGTCTAGTTAGAATCATAGTTTAAAAAAGCGGAAAGCGCTCCCAATTTCCAGGGAGCGCTTTTTTAGCTTTAACCGCTTTAGCGTCGCTTAAAGCGGTTAAAGCGGTAGTGGCATGTGTAAATATTTGCAATTTTTTTAAAATTGCATATATACCCCTGAGATTGCATATATAATTACATATATATATATATGCAGGACAGGCTTTAACCCATCAACACTTGTACGTAGGACAGGCTGTATATAATTTTTTATATACAGGACAGCTGTAACCCATCTCAACACTTGTACTTAGGAGTGTCCAACTGTAACCTCGTGTATATAAACAGCTGTAACAGGCAACTGTAACCTTGTGTATATAACATTAGTCATAAAAATTGGCCGGAATCCGTGTATGTAGGCAGCTGTAACCTTGTGTATATAACATTAGTCATAACACTTGTACTTAGGAGTGTCCAACTAGTGAAAAAAATTATTAGTGAAAAAAAGCTTTACAGCTTTAATTAGTGAAAAAAAGCGTCATGCAAAGCGGTCCAAAAAAACCGCTTTGCCGCTTTAAACGCTTAAAGCGTCGCTTTTTTTTCTATGGTTAGAATCATCAAGGTAGAGATAAGCTCAAATTTCTGAGGTTGGTGTTCTTATGCATTGATAGCATTAATCTCTAAGGGTATCCTTGTTTGGGGGTCAACTTTAATAAAAAAATTATGTGAATATCATTGATTGCCAACTTGCTGACCTACAAAGGTCGAGCTTCCATCTTTGATTCCTTACCAACCAAATTGGCCATGGATTTATTTTTCATGTATATTCTATATGTATATTTCAGAAATCAATAGAAAATGTTTACCTTTTGCAAAAAAAGTCAAATTCTCACTTCTCACTGCAGATGTGAGATCTCCAGGTACATGAGTAAGCTAGTAAGCTTGCCATATAAGATATATCGCTTATACAAGATTAGAAACCTTATAAAATATTTCAATAATATTCAAATTCCCATGTGTTAATTCAGTTTCCCATATTGTCAAACACTCAACCCACTCAAGAAATATGCAACACTCTCCTCGTTTCTAGCAATCAAACAACACTGATCTGATCAGGAACGCAGAAAGAGAATAGAAATTAGAAAAAATGGAGAACAAGCAAAGAACACAAAGATATACATGGTTCAGTTCAGCTCAGAATAGCCTACTCCACGAAAGTAATCTCTCTCTGGTGGTAATCAAGGTTCCGGATGCGCCTCTGCGCGATGCGCCGCCGCCTGGAGCATCTGAGCATATGCGTGCATATGCGCTCAGATGCGCCAGTGGCATTTTCGTAAATATTTATAAAACTATAGGAAATTAATATTTTTTTATATATCTAAATTATATTAATTAAATTTTTTAGTTAAAAATATATTGGATAGAAAAATTATTATAATACATCTATTTATTAATTATTATAACATCCTATAATTCATTGTAACACCAAGGTTTAAAAACCGGTTAATCATTTAGGGGTATTTTCGTAATAATATAGCTCTATAAATGGCTAGGATTTCTTTAAACTTATAAAAGAGAGGCTTTTATAAAAAGAAAATAATAAATAACCCAAGAGGCTTTTAAAAAATAATAACGTGATGGGCTGGGCTGGGCCTTCTTTAATACATCTACAACATAAAAAATACTCTATAATAATAATTTATTTAACCACACATTTTTAGTCCCACATCGATAGAATTCAAAAAACACAAAGAAGGTTGGTCTATAAATAAAGATTCATTTTGTCTAAAACAAATATGAAGTCTAAAGAGTGGGAGGAGCTTATATTAAAAATAATATAACTCTTTTCATGGACCAATGTATAAATTTTTAGAGGTCTTAAAATAAATTTTTTTTGCCTTTTTTTTTAAATAAAAACAAAACACTGTTTTAAGTTATTTAAATAACTTAAAACAGGCCTTAAAACAGGCCTGGATCCGGGTCGGATTTTACCCGGATCCGACCCGGGTCCGGCTAAGGGAGATGCGTCAGGCGCATCTCCCTCTAGGGGCGCATCATCGCATATGCGCGCATAATGCGCGCGCACCCGGAACCTTGGTGGTAATAATAAAGTTAGGATTACAATAAGTTCATCATAGAGTATATATAAGAGACTAAAGAGAGTAACTTATCCAGGGTTTAGTTCCAAAAATAACAACCCAGCAACTCCAGTCCAATTAATTTTTTTTGCAAATAGTCCGATTAATTTGGACAGTGAGAATTTGCTTTTCACCTTTATACATCATTACATTCCAGAAATAACTTAAAACACCAACAAAAGATACTGATATTTTTTAGCAGAAAGAATGTAACAAAGACATCATCACCTTTTTCTCCAAATCAAGGGCTTCAGAAGCTAGCTCTTCTAACCAAAGAACAATGCGAACACATAGTTGTGCTGTCATATCAGACACGAAGAATTGGCATACCTCCTGATGTGAGGTCGAAGGGTTCTGAAAAGGTAAAAAAACAATTGATGATCAGTGCTAATTGAAATCAAAGATGTCTTCTTCTTTTTTGATGAATTAAATATTTCATTGCTGAAAATAAGTTGGGCAGTGCCCGAAGCTACAAATGTAGGGAAATGTAAAATACAGTAAATGTAAAAAACATTGTCACTTTCTTATATGGCTATGACCGTGGCTAGTTAACCATGGATCGGTGCCTCAAAAGCATGTTTTAGGATACGCCTCTGCTTGATGCGCCATGACATGGAGCATTTGAGCTTTTGCACCAGTGGCATTTCTGTCTCCTGCTTTCTTATTGCTCCATGTATATACCCCTCCCTATGGACAGGACCTCTAGTAACTCAGCTTGATTTGTGGCTTCAATGAACTTTGTAGGCTCTCCATGTGCATAGACACCTTCCCAAGAAACTCCAGTAGGAGGTGTCTAGACAACAAATTAAAATCGGGCAAGAAGGGCAGGCCCAAGAAGCTTATGGTCTTTGAACAACCCAAACAGAAAAATTATACAACTAATCGGGCAAGAAGGGCAGGAAAAGGGTAGATCTTCCCCCTTGGCATTTAGAAGTTAGAACTATTCCCAACAAATTATTATTGTCTAAGGCAATAAATTCTAAAAACCCTACCTTGGACAGAAAAGCAAGGCTGAAAAAGAGAAAGTTGTTTATGGAAAATACCTCTTCATCCAAAAAATCCTCCTCTATTGCAAAGGTGACTAAGGTCACCGAGGGGATTAACTAGAATATACAACCTCGCCCCTCTAGACCCTCAGTTCCAATTATGGCACCGATGACCTGTAATGTTAGAGGGATTAACTCCCCTCTAATTCGAAATGAGATTAAAAATTACATGATAAGTAAAAAATTAGATATTGTAGCTCTTCTTGAAACAAGAGTCAAAACCGAATAATTTCAAACAGTTAGGGATAGCTTTGCAGAGAAACGGGAGGTATTTTCAAACACTGATCAACAAGACCCAGAATACTCCAACTCTATCTGGATTCTCTGGAGAAAAGAACAATGGTCAGTGGAGCCAATTGTAGTTGATAAACAGCTAATCCATGCCAAGATATCTAATGAAGGCGGTCTAAATTTCCTTATCACTGTGGTATATGCAAATAACCTCAGGGAAGGTAGAAGACCCCTTTGAAGCCTGATTAGAAACATTCACCCTATCACAATCTCCCAAGCTTGGTTAATGTTGGGAGATTTCAATGAAATCAGAACACTAAAGGGCTTGAGGTAGGAGTCTATGCACATGGAGGGCCTGCAGAGTTCATTGAAGCCACAAATAAGTAAAGCTCATCTAAAGCAGCCTTCGCACTTCTTTTAGTAAGTTTAGCGAATATGACCACATCATCTGCTAACATTAGATGTGTGTCCAATACCACTCCTTTAATCTTGTATTGCTGGAGTTCTCTTGTATTTGCTTTCACCTTCAAGCTAAAACTGAGGTGTTCCATAACCAAGGTAAATAAAAAGAGCGAGAGAGTATTTCCTTTTTTGTCAAACCTCTATGTTGGAGTTAATTATATTGAAATTATTTGCAACGAGTTATTTGCAATTATTTCAGTGAGCAATTAATTAAAATATAAGGGAGGCATAAGTTAGATGGAGAATATTCCTCATGGGCTAATAATTCTTATTGGGCCTGCTAGATTAATTAGTTATCAAGGGCTAGAACACGGCTCCTTAGATAACTAATTATATATAGCATCTAATTTTTCTCTTGTAATATGCTGGATAATTTTCTGCCGTATGTAATTCTTGTCACCAAGGGTAGAAGGAACCCAATCACCCCTGGGGAGTAAGCACAGCTGAACCTCGTTAACAAAACATTCTCTTTTGTTGTGTGTTCTTATTTTTCCTTCCTCCACTTCTATTTTTTCTGATCTGATTACACGTTTCAGATCAGTACTTTTGAGATCAGAATTGAGAAAATAGAGAGAGCAACCATTCTCGTGTGAGGTAGAGAGAATCTGATCAGGAGAGATCAGATCTGTCTGTGGATTGCAAATCAACTTACACTCTAGAGTCTAGACCCATAGAAGACACGAGTGGGTGATCCATCCACTTATAATTAAAAGGAGACAGTGGTAACACATTCTCTAACACTAAGCATATTATTAAACAAACAAAAAAAACTAGATGATGATATTAAAAAGAGAATATTTTGTACCAAAATTAAGTTATCTGGAATTCCCTCATTTCCTGGAAAAAAAATATGAAGCCCATGAGTTTGAAATTTTAAATAACCAATATATACTAAGAAACATTTAAGACAAACATTATTTTATAAATACTTTTTTATAAAATCAAAATTCCAATACGATGTGGATTTGGCATAGCACGTGGTACAGATTACAAGATTATGGGAAATAAATTAGATTTGTCGTCGATGACCGTATATAGCTCTGTCGATAGCATTATATAGCTGAAGATTTTTTTAAAGCAATAACTAAACAATTTTTGTAAGGAGATAATGGCAAACAAGGAAAAATTGTGGAAGAATAAACAGCTAGATATTCCTCCAAGGTTGTAAGGTCAAATCGATTATTCAAATTACTGGAATCCACCAAGCAAGAGGATGATCAGATCTGATCGGTAATAGAATATTAGAATAGTAAAGGGAAAAAAATCGGTAGAAAAAAATATCAATTAAGGAAACAAAGTGAATATGAGCGCGACGGAAGATAAGTCGACGTCGGACGAAAGGTGAATCGTCACCGGACTCTCGACATCGGAATCGTGAAACCTCAACGGAAGGCAAGCAGAGAGAATGAATCGACTGAAAGCGTAGCTCCTTGAGGAATCGACTTTTTTCCTTGGAAGAAAAAAGTCGATCTTCTGAAAAGTCGATCCCTTGCTGGCTGATTTCCTCGCAAGACTCCCTAGCTGGCGACTTGGAAAAAAGTCGATCACTTTTTTCGAAAAAGTCGAGGAGCTTTTGTCGTGAGTATCTTTGAATCACAGACGGCGCCAACTGATGGGGGTGAAACCCGACCAGTACTCCAAGACGCGCAAGCAAGCGCCAAGCGGGGAACTCCGCGGGAAACCGGACCGGAACTCAAGTGCGCAGAGCTCTGCTTCGCTAGGAATTCTTCTACTCCAAATGACTTGCCTTTAATGAGTGGGGGGTGCCCTCTATTTATAGGGGTTCTTATGGGGGTAATCTGGTCATTTTGGCAGTAACCGCCTAACTGCCTAACTGATCAGATTGGGTCCCGATCAAGGTTTAAAAACCGGTTAACCGGTAACCGGTTCTGGCTGACCGGTTTTCCGGTTAGGCCGGTTAACCACTGGTTAACCGGTGGGGGTATTTTCGTAATTTTTTCTTCTTTATAAATTCACTAAGGCTAAAAATATATTTTTATGCCAAAAATTTATACATTGGTCTATGAAAAGAGCTATATTATTTTTAATAAAAGCTCCTCCCACTCTTAAGACTTCATATTTGTTTTAGACAAAATGAATCTTTATTTATAGACCAACCTTCTTTGTTTTGTGTTTTTTAAATTCTATCGATGTGGGACTAAAAATGTGTAGTTAAAAATATTATAAAATATTCTTTGTACTTTTTATTAATGTGGGACTAAATAAAGTGTACATGCATGTATTATTATGTATTATTATAAAGTGTACAAAGTAATAATATATGCATGTACACTTTATTTAGTCCCACATTCATAAAAAGTACAAAGAATATTTTATAATATTTTTAACTACACTATTTTAGTCTCACATCGATAGAATTCAAAAAACACAAAGAAGATTGGTCTATAAATAAAAATTCATTTTGTCCAAAACAAATATGAAGTCTTAAGAGTGAGAGAAGCTTTTATTAAAAATAATATAGTTCTTTTTATGGACCAATGTATAAATTTTTGACATAAAAATATATTTTTGGCCTTAAAATAAATTTTTGGTCTTAAAATAATTTTTTGGTTTTAAAAAATGGGTCGGGTACGGGTCAGACCCGACCCGTAGACCCACGAACCCGCTCCAACTAACCGGCTACCGGTTTTGGATTTTTTACCGGTCAGCCGGTTAACCGTCGGTTTTTAAACCTTGGTCCCGATATCGACTTTCCAGAGATCGACTTTCTGGGGGTCGACTTTCCTGGTGATCGACTTTATTCAGAAGTCGATCCCAGGGAAGTCGATCCTCAGGAAAGTCGATCTTCCTAGGATTCGACTTGGGACCTCCCCAACCCTAGAATAGATACCTTAACTCATCTTAGGCTATCCGGACTTCTAGTTGCTGGTAGGTTGTGACCGTGTTCGGGATACTGTATCACCAGTACTCCCCCCTCCTCTGCGTATTAGATACTCTGGGATACGTCTTTTAGTACTATGGTCTGTGTGTTGGACCTTGTACTATCAGTATTCCCCCCTCTTTGCGTGCTGGGATGTGGGTTTTTGGTGATGTCCCAGGATGAGAATTCTGATTATTATTAATGAAGGTGGAGGAAAGAAGTCGTGCCTAAGCATGGAGGCGACCATCGTCCAGAGTCTCCGACGACCATCTCTAGCCCTTCTCTAACCCTTCTCCGGTCGTCCAGAGCATCTCCAGCCATTCTCCGGTCATCCAGTCCATCACCATGCTCCAACCCATGAAACTCATAAGTACTATTTTATTTTGATAAGACTTCTATTTTATATATATCCTATTATATTTTGAAAATACAGGGGAAATAATGCAAAAATTTCACCCTGTTTCATGCGACGCCTTAGGTGTTCATGTGACAAGCTCTATCACATGAACGCAAGTAAAAACTTGGATGCCAACTTGCTATTCGATCTGGTTTTATAATATCTGTTAGTGGCTTTCAACCCAATAAGGAACGTGTACTTTCTGGTCTACGGAGTTAAATACATTAATTCATTGCGGGATTAGTAGCTAAGACCTAAGAGTCATTGATAGTAGTTAGAACCTTCTTTTTAATATGGGTGTCCACATAATGTAGATTAAGTGTGGGAATGTCACTCTCCTAACCTTATATTTTAAAAAATTGAAAAATAAAAAATGTTACCCTTTCCAAAAATATGCCACAAAAGTGACCAAGAAGCAGCTTCGTCTAGCAAGAGTTGAGCTTTTTGACGCATCAACTTATCCTCCACAATCCGATGTTTTCCGGTGTCTCCAAACCTGCTCATGAATAAATAATTAGAATGAAATGGAGAAAGGTATTTGTTACTGTGTTCAACTCTTTTTTTTGTCGAAATCGTGAAAATATTTTTCCATTGATAATGAAGGGCAATGCAAGAATGCAACAAGATATATGATGAAGATATATAAAAAATAAGAGAGATAATAATATAATCATTTATAGAAATAAAAAAAATTGGTAGAAAACTAAAAGTAAAAAAAATTATTAAACAAGGTTAAAAGTTTAAAACAAACAAATTTCCTTTGTCAACAGTATTTCCACATTCCACTGCTATCAGAAAAATATTTTTGATTAAAAATTCAGAGATTATAAAAATCCATCACAACAATTTCTCGTGTGTGTTAATGGCTTAATGCAACATCGATATTGGTTATAAATACAAAAAAATATAATGGAAAATTGTACGTACCGAAATGATTCTGAGATTTTTCGACATGTGTTCTTAAAATGCAAGATTAGATCAGCAAAGGGCATTAACCCTGTAATGTATAAACCAGCAAACCATTATTATTTGAAATGGGTAATACATAAAATGATTGACTACCATGTTTTTTATTTGACTCTTCCCTTTAAGTTTTTTTTTTTTGAGAAATTAAAACTTTCATTGCTGAAAAAGAGGTTGGGCATAGCCCAAGATTACAGAATATAGGGAAATGCAAGCACAATAAATGTAAAAACATTGTCTATCTCTTATACAGCTATGACTCTGACTAACTGGCCAAGGACTGAAGCCTCAAGAGGTTGGACTCCCATGAGCGTATAGCTTGTATTTCAATCTGTGAAAGATTGTGCTTCTTATAGGATGTAGAATCATATGCAATGCTCACATCCTTTATAATTTCTCTGCTGATAATTTCTGGGGACCTTAGGGTGTTTTGTTTTAATCTCCTATTCCTTTCACACCATATGTGCCAGGAAAGGGATGCTAGCATAGTCCGGTGTATCCCCCAACAGCTGGACTTATGGGTAAATTTTTGTATTGTTTCCGTAATATCCCCTATCCTGATATCTATTGTGGGAGATGGGGGATTTTGCCCACTAAGTGTCCAAACAGCATTGTTAAGAGTTAAGACAACTAGTGGACTCTAGCAATAGGGATCTAGTGTAATGGCAGTTAAAAGTATAGGTGTTGTAATGTTTCTTCCTCATTTCCACATAGTGGGCAGGATGTATTTATGTTGAGTCCCCAGCTTTGTAGTCTAGTTAAAGTGTTCAGACTCTTGACCTTAATTTTCCACAACAACATGGAGAATTTGGAAGGCTTTTTGGCCCAGATCAGATAATGATCATTCATGCATACTTTTGAGTAGGTCGCTGAGCTATTCTCCTGATTAATCTCGAGGCTTGAGAATTTGGAAAAAGTCTCTGGGATTTTCTTGATTGTTCTAGAGACTTGGGATTTTCCTTTGAGAAGATCAACACATCATTTGCGTAGATAAGATGCGAGATGGAAACCGCTTCATTCACGATATAAGTATTCATCCTCTTATCTTTGATCTCTTTTTCTACTAGTCTGCTAAGATTATACATTACCAGGTCGAATAAGATAGGAGACAATGGGTCCCCCTCCCTGATTCCTCTAAAATTAGTGAAGGAGGGAGTGGGGGATCCCTCAACCAGTACCGAGAAGGAGGATGTGGATATACAATTGTGTACCAATTTGCACAACAGAGGGTTGAATCCCATTGCGTCAAGGGTGTGTGTGATTGCTTATCATTTCACTGTATCGAAAACCTTTTTGAGATCTATACTTAGACAACATCTTTTGTGGGTTCTAATTCTCCCGAAGCCATGTACCATTTCGTCTGCCAAGATGGTGTTATCTGAGATGTTTCTTCCTACTATGAAAATTGTTTAGTGAGGAGATATTAGCTCAGAGGAGACCTTGGAGATTCTGTCATCCAAGTTTTGGTGAGTAGTTTGTAAATTAAGTTGATACAAGAGATTGGCCTAAAGTCCGATAGTTTGGTAGCTGTGGCTTTTTTTGGGATAAGTGTGATAAATGTGTGATTAACCGACTTCAATATGGGTTTGCCGTTGAAAAACTGTCTGACACAAGTTAAGAGTTAGGACTGTTTGCTTTAGTTCCGGTCAGAGAGCTTTGAAGAAACCCACTGTGAAACCATCAGGTCCTGGGGATTTCCCCATTTGAAATGCGGACAAGGTGGATTTAACTTCCTCTTCTGTGGGTTGTTGCGTCAATCATATGTTCATATCTTGAGATACAATCCTAGGGAAAATAACGGGAGATTAAGCCTGTAAATGGTATACCGGAATCCGTATTCGAATCCGCATTCGAATATGACTATCCAGATTCGGATACCTGAATTGAAATCCGGATTTTATTCGGTTGGATTCGGATATCTGGAAAATCCGTCGATAAAATCCGAATTCGTTTAAGAATTCCGGATTCGAATATTCGGATATCCGGATAAATATATAATAAATTAATATTAATATTAATATATTTATATATCATATATTTATATTATAAATCATTAAACACTTAAAGTCTTAAACCTAATTACCTAAGTTATAATTATAAATCTTTATAACTTATTAACTTATAATTATTAAATCCTAACTCTAACCCTAACCCTAACCCTAAAGTTATCCGGATTCGGATTATCCGAAAATCCGGGTAATTTATCCGAATTCGGATTCGGATTTTCAGATCCGGATTTTATTCGGTCGGATTCGGATATCCGGATAATTATTCGGATTCAGATATCTGCATATTCGATCCGAATCCGACCGATATACAGGCTTACGGGAGATGGTATATTTGGGAAGGGAGAACTCTTGTAAATATCCTTAAAGTAATCCATACTCCTTTTTTCTAATTGGGCTCTTGAGATGACTACCCTACCCTCTCCATTTATTAATTTCAGAGTTGAGTTCTTGGCCTTCCTTATCTTTGTAGCAAGACTAAAGAACTTAGTGTTTGACTCTCCTAATCTAAGCCAGCTGACCTTGCTCCTCTGTTTTTGGTTAGCCTCCTCTATTTTGAGTTTATTGACTAAATCTTCTTGCTTCTTTTTGACCTCTTCTTGGATAGAAGGGGCTATTGGGCTAGTGTTTAGTTGCTTCATTAGGGAATCGAGTTCCTCCCTAGTGGTTGTGATCTGTTTTGCATCACTACCCTTGGCCGCCGCCCATTCCTTTGTGAGTAATTTGACCTCTTTTAATTTTGTTGTAGGCAATATAGCCCATTGCCGCAGATTGGTTTAGCTAGTCCTCTCCTGGATAGGTCGAGGAACTCTTGCTCCTTCAACCATGAATCAAACAATCTGAAAGGCTTTGGTTTCTGTGCCATTTGCGTAATTGAGATGAGCATTGTAGCATGGTCACTATGCGAGCCATTCCAAAACTCTACCCTTATCTCTGGAAAGAGTGAAATCTAATCTTGATTTGAGAATGCTCTGTCCAGTCTAGATTGTACAAACCTATCCCCTGCCTGCTTATTATTCCATGTAAATTCCCCCTATTGAGGGGACCTCGATTAACTCTGCTAGGTCGGTAGCTTCAATGAATTCAGCAGGCCCTCCATGAGCATAAACCCCGGCCCCTGGTCCTCTCCTTTCCTCTGAAGTTCTTATTTCATTGAAATCACCAAGTACTAACCATGGGTGGGAGATGATATTCGGTTGGATGTTCTTAATTGTGTTCCACAGCGGTCTCCTAGCTTCCCTTGTGTTGTTTGCATATACTACTGAGATTAAGAACACCAATCCACCCTCGTTGTATACCTTAGCATGAAGTATCTGCCTATCCAACAATATTGGCACCACCTTCCATTGGTCTTTTTTCCATAAAATCCAGATTGAGTCTGAAAATTCTGGGTCCTGTGGGATGTTGTTTGAAATTACCTCCCACTCCTCCGAGAAATTATCTCTTACTGTTTGGAATTGTTTGGTTTTAACTCTAGTTTCTAGTAGCGCTACTATGTCTAAGTTCATTTTAAACATCACATTTTTTATTTCATTTTGGATTAGAGGGAAGTTAAGCCCTCTAACATCGTCGTTGTTTGGGACTAATGGCCTGGCGGTGATGGGATGGTTTAGGCTAGTTAATTGCCCGGGTGGCCTTTGCCACCTCTGCAATTGGGGAAAATTTTTTGCTCGATGAAGCATTCGAGGAGGTGGCATATCCCATTTACAACCTTCTCTGCCCTTTAAGTATTAAGCATGCAAGCCAATTGACTTTTTTTAAGTAGAAGTTTTTCATAGGGAAATTCATTGTTACATAGAAAAAACAAAAGAAATAGAAATAGGAAAATGAGCTAGTAATTCATTATCACTTTCCAATTAGCTATGTAACATTGTAACCTAAAAATATAATAACTAGATAATATGTCTCTGAAAGTTGGTCTCCCATACTTCAATTGTAGTCATCTCCAAGGGGTAACAACAACTCTTCTTAGGAAAATAACTCTTTTCCAAAAGATTTATATCTTTGATTACTTCCATAAGGATAACTTCAGGGGGCTAAGGGTGTGTTGTCGGAACCTTATGTTCCTCTTAGTCCAGATGTACCAAAACAAGCACCCTATAGCATTCCAAATCTCCAAAGAGGGGAGTGGTGTGTGAATTTTTGTATTTTTGTGCAACCTCAGTTAGATCCCACATTTTGATATCTGAATATGTTTAGGTGGGAATGGGTATGTTTAGTAACTTCCAGAAGAAGTGGTGAGTGGATTTTTGTATTTTTGTGCAACCTCAGTTAGATCCCCCCCCCCATTCTGATAGTTGAATATGTTTGGGTGGGAATGGGTATGTTTAGTAACTTCCAGAAGGAGTGGTTCAGGTACACTGCTAAGGTGATTAGAAGGGACCTAGCATAGAGATAGTTAAAGAAGAGATGGCTTCTACTTTCTTCTTTTAGGTTGCATAGGACGCAGACAAGAGGGGCTTGCATTCCCCAGTCTCTCAAGTCTCAACTTCCTGAATGTGTTTAAGTAATCCCATTTCACTTAAGCCATGTTGTTTGCAAAAGCATCAAATTATCTACCTCCAGAGAATGGTCAGGTTTCTCATATTTGCATTGAGCTAGTCTCCAAGGGGTGACAACAGTTTTTCCTGAAGCATTCAGGCTAAAGGAGAAACTGATAGGCAGTTTTTTGATGCAAGTTATAGCATATGTTCTTTATAAAATAGGGCGATAGGCATGTATACTAATCGCACATTTTTTTGGAATAAGTAAAGATTTTCATTGTAAAAAAAGGTAGTGCCCATAATTACAATTGAAGAACAAAAAGAAAAACATACATATTATTCTTAACAGAGGTATATTTGGTGGAAAGCAAAGGCCTCTTCCATTTTCATTTTACTCCTCTGAAGAATTGAATCACACACTCAATGACTACCTCCTTAACCTCTAGACACATTTTTTTGAAAATTTCAGAGGTGAAGCAATCTAGATCAGGGGATTTCCCTGAGTGGAAAGAAAAGAAGGTTGACCTAATTTCCTATTTTTCCTCCTTTGGTTGCTGTTGGGTGAGCTACTCATTCATTATGGGAGAAACCACCTTGGGGAAAACCACTGGAATGCTTGGATGGGGTGTGGCAGAGTGGCTGAACAAATCGCTGAAGTAGGTCATGGCCCTGGATTTTAAATGGACTCTGGTCACAGTTTGGGCCTCTTCGTTGTTTAGGATCCTAAGTGTGAAATTTGTGAACCCTTTAATTCAAGTGACAATGCTGAAGAACCTAGCATTTGTGTGCCCTGAAGAACTTTACTCCTCTATTTGAGGTCAACCTACTCCTTTTCCATTTGGGCCTTCAGTCTATTCCTTTTCCTAAGATGTACTGTGTTAGTTTGGAAGGTTTCTAAGTTTGGGGATTCCTCTAGTGCACTTACAGAGGCTTCCTATCTTTCCTAAGAAGGGTGATTTGTAAAAATACTGTAAGGAATGGAAATCAGTTCCAAAAGAATAAAATCTAAATACCTTGGATTGCTGAATCAAGAAGTGATGCAAATAACGAGAAGATTGACTCTCCACTATCTGTAAACAGATCATCTTCCTGTTTAATTGTTTTTAATGCCGAAATGGGTTCAAATCCAGATATTCTCCTTAATGAATCAGGCGGTCTAAATGCAGAAGCTTCAAAACCATCAAACTCTTGATTCTCAATCTCTTGTTTAAGATCATCAAGAACAAGTGCAGCATTATCTGGATTCTGGATATTAGTAGTGGTGTCACTTCCATTAAAGAAGAAATTATTTTCCCTAAACTTGGCGTCAAAACCTTCATGAATTGGCGGAGTGCTTGAAGAAGATTGCATTTTCCTGCATGTAAACAGATACATAACGAAACAATGAAAACTAAAAGCAACACTATAGCAATACAAGTTATTATAAAATTCCGAAATGAAACAATTTATTTTTAGTTCACATCATCAGAGAGAAAATTCTACATAGAAATAGAGTACACATTTCCTGAATAGAAATTCAGCAGAATACAGATGTTACAAATCCCATGCATTCTACCCAAAACAGAACCCTAGAATTTTTCTAAGAATCTGTGAACTTTAAAACTATGTAAACGCACAATCAACGACATCGATACGTGATTTTCAATAAATGCGAGAATTGCACGGACGATAAGAAACAGTTACCCATAACGTCTATACTTCTCACGGCTTGTGTTGATCTCGGGGTCGAAGAGACTCGGGGTATAATCCATCACCGCAACTCTACCCTTAACCCTTTTCCCGGTCGAAGAACGAACAACAAAACCCTACCTTGTAGCGGGAAGTAAGAAAGTCGGAATAAGCTAACCGCATACAACCTTACAAAACACCTTGTCTGGACTGGACTATACTCTGTTGGACAGGTTCGGGACAATTTTTTAGCCGTTTAGCGGCTTTAGCCTTCTCCACACCCAAGTCCCACCCTAACTCATTTAGATCAATACCTTTAATAAACAAACTAATCTCCAAACTCACTCAAAATTCGGGTTCGGGTGGAAAAAAGGTAAGAAAATGTTGCACCTAAATTTGAACCTGACGTGGTCGTCCGGTTTGATCTGGTCCTAATTCTAATAAAACTTTTATAAATACATACAGTAATTATCAGGTGTGCTGAAGTCAAAATGTGTCAAATTAATCATGTTTATTAAATTGATTTTTCGTCTTATATATGTTAGTATCTTGTGCAATATATTATTTTAGTAATTAGATTAAATATTAATGAATATAATTTGATAACGCACGATAACGCATTTAAGGTGAGACGCAACTGAAAGGCGGTCTAAATAAATAATTGCAAAAAATCGTAAAACTTTAATAATTTTGAAAAAAATACCTAAAAAATTTCTAGGTATAAGGCGATAAGAGACATGATTTTCTGACAAATTGATTATATAATGCACTTGATTTCAATAAAATAAGGTAGTAGGTAGGCAGTAGCAACACTTAATTACAGTAATTTCACGTTTAACACATAATTAATTGCATAATTGGTAATTATAAGTAGGATTTTACGACGGAATTCGGTTGGTCAATCCCGTCTAGCTCTAGAGTGGAACCGGGTAACGATCAACGGAGTCGAGCCATGGGTTGTGTCTAGTCGGAGTACGAACACGACGCACCGCCTTCCAAACGGCGCTGTTACATTTAAATCCAGACCCGAAAGCAAGCTGCCAGACTCTATCTCCCCTGCTAACTCTTCCTTTAGCTTCGAGATAAGCAAGTTCGTACCATATACTACTACTAGACGTGTTGCCGAATCTGTGCAGTGTCATTCTCGACGCCTCCACGTTCTTATCACTCAATTCGAGATTCCTCTGAAGCTCATCGAGCAAGGTCCTGCTCGCCGCGTGCACGCAGAAGTGCTCGAACGCCTGCTTGTAATCCGGAATGTATGGCTTAGCGGTGGTTACAGCACCGCCGCTCTTGCTCTTGTTCTTGTTGCTGTTTTTGAATAGGTACCCCCAAATGAGCGTCGCAAAGAACATGACTTGTTCCGACAATGGAAGGACTAGAGGACCAAGGGTGGTGATGTTGGCTTTCATGGCATGTCCGCCAATCTCCATCAAGTCACGACTGATCGACAAACCCTTGATTCCCTGACTGTCTTCTTCTTGCTGCACGCATCTGAAGCTCCTGTCGTCCCCACCTTTGTGTGTTCGAACTATGTTCTCCAGACTGTACTTGGCACGACGGTAATCCCACATACGGTTCGACATCAGCAAGGCCGAGCAACCCATTCTGAAGAAGCAGTTGGGGATAAGCATGGATCTCTTCTTACCGGTGTACCAATTGAAGCTCACCACCTCGGTGCTAACGACAACCGCAAGGTTGTTTGGATTTGCTTGCAACATGTCTTGAGCTAGATCTACTGCGATTACACCTGCACTGCACCCCATTCCACCGAGATTGTAACTCAATACGTTCCCTCTCATCTTGTAGTGGTTGATGATCATGGCCGAGATGGACGGCGTTGGGTTGAACTGACTGCAGTTCACTACAAGTATTCCGATGTCCTTCGGACGGATGTGACACTTGGCGAAAAGCTCGTCGAGTGCACCGAAGATCACAGTACCGGCTTCTTCACGTCCTTCTTTCATCGTCGCAGTGTTTGGGATGGTAGGGTCCATTATGGATTTCGGAACATAGGTTTCGTCTCCGATACCGGACGATTTCAGAATCCGGCTCTGGAAGCCGATGCTAGCCTCATCAAACTTGCCGGATTTACGAGCTTGGTCGATAAATTCCTCCTTGGAGATCTGGATATATCAAACAACCAATTAATTAATATCGATTTGCGCAGTATATATATATAGTAAGTAAAAAAAAAGGCGAACGATGACGACCTTCAGGTCGTCGGACGGTCGGAAGCAAGCGAAATCAAGTAGATAAATCGGGCGAGGTCTGGATAAGAAATAGGCAAAGATGGTAAACACGAAGACGGCCAAAGAACCAAGAACAGCAGCAAGATCGTATGTAGCTTTGTCCCACATCTTCCTCCACAACTCCTCTGGCCGGCCAAGACTACGGATCTCAACACCGAACACAACCACAAGAAACGGTAGCATGGCCAGGTAAACAAGATTGTTCATCAAGTAATGGTACCCAAGTTTGACATACTTAAGGTTAACAGACTGGAGAAAGTCCGGCAATCTGCGTCGAACTCTCACGGAGAAGGTTAAAGCTCCGGCATCCGGCCCTGACGCCTCCACTCCACGGTTGACGATGTCAGCTGAGAGGAGCGTGTGCTCCGCCGCGGCTTGGCTGGTCATGGCAATCTGAAATGTCGGATGGCTGTCTATCTTGTTTTATGGATATTTATGGGGAGAATGTGGGAGTTTGAAATACCGTAGGCTGTAGCTAGCGGTCGACCGGTGGTAGTTGTGGTGATGGATGGCGGAGTTAATGTTATATGGTTGGCAGTTTGGCCTACGAGTATGGTAATGAAGACTGCATTTATTTGCACAACGTCTCAAGTCGTCAACTAGTGATTACGAATAGAATATGAATATCTAATATATCTACAATTTACATCCAATTTAAACTTAACACTTTGACTACTTCAAACTCACTTTATATGATTAGATAATGTCTTTTTTTTGTTGTTTTTTTTGGAGCAAATATAAGGTCTGTGTTTATAAAAATAGAGTAAGTTTTTGTAAGTCAAATTTCGATACGTCAAAAATGTGTCAAAAAATCATAATCATTAAATTGGTATTTCGTCGTATGTAAGTTAGTGTCTTTTGTTGTATATTTTTTTTGTCGTATATATGTTAGTATCTTATGCAATACATTATTTTAGTCATTGGATTAAAAATTAATGGACAGGATGCGAACGACGTATTTTGACGCACCGACGTACAACGCATCTGAAAATTACCGTATAAAAATATAATATAATAGTTGCCCTTTTGTTTAAACCAATTATTTTTTTGAACCATGATCTAAAATATTTAAATTTTAAACCAAGTATGTTATTATGTTAGTAATTTAAAAATACTCCAAAAAAATTAACTTCGCTTAGAACTACATTTCGGTATCATTTATTATAAGGATAATGTTGTAACCCTGAATCCCGACGTTAATAAATATTTACCATTGTAACCCTGAAATTGGTCAACAGAAATATAGTTAGACGTTGGAAGGAAAACTCTTGCATCCTTATGGAAAGAGTTGAATTGAGGCTAATAACTACTGAGGTAAACCGTCAAAATTTGTCCTTAAAGAGGACATTAAATACATCAGTCTCTCTTTTAATTTAGAGTGTTATAAAAAAAATTGTTGTCACCTTTTGAAAACATCTATGATAAAAATATGAGAGATCAACTCTAGTTACTATATAACTAGACTACATATAGTTAATGAGAGAGAGTCAATAAGTTTTTTGCTCTCTCTTTTTACTTTTGTTTTTATTTCTATTATCTATGTAACTTGGGTATTGTCCTTATTTTTTTAATAAAATTTATTTGCTTTAAAAAACGTCATGATTTTTCGAGTCTACTGAGTTTTTTTATTACAGGTTATGGTAGACCAGTGGACAACAAATGGGTCTAGTCGGAGTCGCGAATGAATAGGCAAAATTTAAAATGCATGGAGGTGTGCCTGATAATTTTGAGACCATTGGTGGTGATATTGAAGGAAATGATAGTCGGATGGAGAATCGGCGACGTTCGGAGCGTGTCGGGGAAGTTGAGGGTCGAGGCCTCGAGGGGCTTGTAAACAATTACCCACCAGCAATAATTTGAGAAAAATGGTTTATGGCAGTAGTGGAGAGCTCCAGCTGAAGAAGAATAAAGTTTCGTTTGTAAGGGATGTAGATTAAAAATCCGATGATAGGTCCTCTTCTCCAACGATCGAATTGTACTTGTTCATCTATTACAAAGGAAAAATTAGTAAAATCCGGAAAAGAAAAATTACCAACTAATCAAAAACATTGTCTATTTACCTGATACATTATAAAGACTAGTAAAAGTAAAATAATTTGTAACACATACATACATATTATACACATCTAAATCAGTATTGTCAACTTAATTAATAATGTTTTAGCATCATATAGATTGTAAAACCTAATATTTTTTCCATTCATATTTTGTTCTAGATTCACGTTAGGTTCACCAATTGATGATGGTGAATCAACTCACTCCCTCTCAAGTGTAATTATGTAGATTGGGCCTAAATGGGTCTGGTTACATGGTAAAACAAAAAATAAGGATCTCAATTTCGAAGAATGATACTTTTTCCCTCTTAGTGGAGGATAATATTATGAACTATCAACCCAAATTTAATAAGATTATTATTAGTCTGTTTTTAAAATAGGTTAATTTCTTCATTATATAAGTTTAAAGTTTCTATCTGACTATCTTCATCAATTAAAATTTTTAAAAAAAATCATCAATCACCACAACATCATTTAAATCAGATTATTGATCAAGTTCCCAATCACTTCTATATGTTAGTTCTCTAAATTAATTCTATAATCACAATGAAATTAAAGAATAATGAAGAAAATAATAGAAAAAACGAGAGTCACTTTAATTACAAAAAACAATATTAAATAGTAGCAATATAAAATAAAATTAAAGAGATCCATGGGACCATGAGGATCTTATTTTCTAATCAGATGCAATTTTTAGAATTTAAAATCAGCAGTAAATTAATCAAGTTCGATCATCATTGTTGTGATCAGATTAACACTAATTTTATTTAATATTTATTTCGATGTATATATAGAGTCAAATTAAACCCATTTAATTTCGATCATAATCAATACATTCCCTACAGAAATTCGATCGGTCGATCAGCTTCCTTCTCTCTTTACCCAGATTAAAAATGTCAAGGGAAAAAGGTCAGCTCTGGGCACGCAGGTGCTGGAAAAGCCAAGAACAAAACAATGGTGGCCTTAAAATCGCCCTTGTCAAGTCATCTTGCATCGACACAACGACCTGCATCCACCGTTCGTCACCAATTACACCAACGACGCCATTTTCGTATAATATATCTGAATTCCAGACAGCATTCTTTCTACGATCATGTAATATGTGTGACAAGAAGTTGGACGGAGAAGATATATACATTTACAGGTTAGTCGTATAAATATTCATGGAGTAAATATAACTGTAATCTTTAAAAAAAAATCAAGATTTCAATTCAATCTTGTTGATTGTTATTGTTTATATGTTCGATCGTGCAGAGGAGAGAAGGCGTTTTGCAGTATGGAATGTCGGTCATGGCAGATCCTAGCAGATGAATATCGTGAGGATCGTCATGGGTCCAACTCATTAATTTAGGTCACTAGAGGAAGAACTTAACATATAGAATAAGAAAATATATTAAGGACTTCAAATGATATTTATCTATCTTCATTTTTTTTAATAATGGAGTGTACCTTTCTATCTCTCTCTCATATATATATATATACACACAGAAAATATCAGAGTCGAATAATGTAACAGTCACATTAGAATTAGACACGGTAATGGAACGTTACAATGAGGATTTGGGTTTAACAGAGCCAGTAGAAAATAAAATTACAGAGTCGGTAGCTATGGATCCTACTTAATGGCGTTTTCAAGAATCTCCGATAGGGGTGAAATTCATCGAAGGCAAGGGAAAAAATTTACTATTTAAAAATAAAATTTTAGCATTATCTATTTATAAAATTGATTATAAAAACCTATAAAAATGAATATTAAATATATTTATTAATTAATATTTAAAATATAAATAAAGACGCAGATAAAAATATTAAAGTTAAAAAGATTGTTAGTCATTACACTTAATTTTGCTAATTAACCAAATAAAATAATCAATACTCATTTTTATCTATCAACTTTTTAATTCCAAGTCCAAAAAACAAGAAATACCATGATGATAGGAGATTTGAGGATTTAAGATATACGAGATTTAGGGATTTGGAAAATTTAGATGTTAATTTTTATTTGAAAGGTATATGAAAAAATATTTTATAATTATTTTTAAGATACGCACCCTGCTAAATAAAACCTTAAAACTTATTAATACTTACTAATACATGCTACTAGCTATTTAAAAACCTATCTATACCTATTACCTACAAAACCTATCTATACCTATTTAACCTATGCATGTATACATTGTCTTTTTACGACTTTTCTATTTAACTCTACCCAAACCATATTCATAAAAACCATAATAACCATCTTCTACCTCTGAAACCAGCCACTTCTCAATTAATCACCTTCATCTTCTCCAATCACCTTCTTCTTCACCTTCATCTTCTTCAATCACCCTTTCAGTCACCTTCATCTTCTCCAGTCTCCTTCTCAATCACTTTCAAACTACTGTAATCACTATCTTCTTTTCCCCCATTTTTAAACCTTTTTTTCGAACTGCAGGAATCACCTTCGAACTTCAGGAATCTTTATGTTTTACTCCTCCATTCTCAATCACCCTCATACTAACGAAACCCTATCTGTCAAATTTTTTTATTTCAATCTCTGACTCGTCCCCATTTAGTTTCTGCAGAAAGATATTTACCTATCACTAATACCTGAAAAACACTAATACCTATCTAATTAATCTGAAAATAATGCAGATCGCGATATCAGATTCAAACGTACGGCCAAGATGTTCTGTGCGCATGGTGCGCACCATAAAGAGGTGCGCACCTGATTCAAATTGTATAATTATATAATGTAAAATTTATAAGTTAACCCTTTTAAAATATTATTATAGTATAAAAATTATATGTAACCCTTATATAATTAAAAATTACATATAGGTCCTTATGAAATTCACAAATTTTAAGGGGGGCAATTGCCCTCCCTTGCCCCCTGTATACAGTGTCCAGAAGAAACCTGAATCAATATGATATCAGTACCTGCCTCTATATGTATCCTTCCACCTCCTCCAACTCTCCAAGGCCTTCTAATTCTACTACCAACTCATGTGAATTACCTAAAAGATCATAAATGAATTTTCTACAATAACTGTAAGAGGAAAAAAAGTATATTTGATGCAATCCACAATTCCACATTGTATGTCAGCAAGTAAAGACAACGAACTTAAAACCGATGGGGCTCCTGCAACCATTGTCGATTCCACTATCAATGTGGGAGGATGTGAGCATGGATTCCACTGGTAAAGGGACATACCGTCATTGTAGTATTAGTTAATAGGCTCAGCAAGTATTGTCACCTAGGAAGTTTGTCAAATCCAGGTGCATCATTTGATCATCTAATTAACAAGTCCAGAATCGGCCGATAGCCAAATGCTATTGTCTCAAGATCCTTGATCCTTCCGATCAATAGATCAGAGACATCCAGAATGGTCTCAGGTCAATCGAGATTTATATTTCATAGTTTTTGCCTCTACCATCTATGATCGAACTCCCATCATTAGATCGGAGACACCTATAATTTTATAAGTCTCTGTAATCATTTTTCCTAATTGAATACTGCTCTATTGAAATAAAAAAAATCCTTGTTTCATTCAGTCACAGGTCATAAATATTGAAGAGAAGAACCCAACAAAATCAACTAATCCATGTATAACAAACAATCAGTTACCGATCTAACTAATCAGGGATTAACTGCTGTAGATTGAGATGAATCCCTAATCTATATAAAGGGATTCACTCCACAGATTTAATAAATAAAAATCACTCGCGTTTCACTCATTCCCATTTCATTCACTCTGTCATGGTATCTAGAACCCGCTCGTTCTCACCACGATCCTGGTAGTTTTTTTTTCCACTCAGGTTGAACAGAGGCGACATCGCGATGGAGAAATCACCATCTGAGGAAAGAATCGTCAATCCAGCGACCAATCTGCAGAAGGCTTCATCATCTCCTCGTCCGCGACTCCTCAACTAAAGATTCAGAAGTTGAAGAATCTCAATTCCGAAAAGCTCAACCAAGAAAACTTTTTCGCATGGCAGGCGCACATCAAGTCAATGTTGCGCGGCTACTGCCTATTGCACTTCGTCGAGGGATCCCTGGAACTCACCACAAATTTGATGATCCAACAGGATCAATTGCTCCTCGGATAGTTGTTCTCATCGTTGAGCTCCGAAATCCTCTCCCAAGTCGCGAGCTATGACACCTCCGCCAAAGTATGGGAGGCACTGCAAGAAATGTTCGCGTCGTCCTCCAGCTCACGCATTCTACATATCCGCCAACAACTGCAAACCGTGCGCAAAGGAGGAGAATCGATAACAGACTATCTGGCCACTGTCATAAAATTAGTCTCCGCCCTCCGCGCAACCGGCGACACAGTGCTCGACTCCGACTTCATACTATACGCACTGGGTGGATTGGACTCAGATTTTGAGTCAATAGTAGCGGTCATCTCCTCCCAAATGAAGACAATGACGATCCCTACAATGCGCACCCTCCTTCAAAATCAAGAAATCCGTAACTCCAAAATACAAGGCATCACATCCTCGATGGCCTCAGCAAATGCAATACAGGGACCGCGAAGAGAAAGGGAACGCATCGTCTGCCAAATATGCAAGAAGAAAGGCCATGGGGCTCTATCATGCCACAATCGACATAATGAGGACCTATACCCC
The DNA here is from genome assembly GCA_001185155.1 of Zostera marina. Classification (NCBI taxonomy): domain Eukaryota; kingdom Viridiplantae; phylum Streptophyta; class Magnoliopsida; order Alismatales; family Zosteraceae; genus Zostera; species Zostera marina. The sequence continues at coordinate 234,433 of LFYR01002038.1, forward strand.
ACTCCAGCCGAAAGCAAGGCTAGTCTAAAAGGATACGCAAAACGCATAGCATCACAAGCCAACGCCCTGTGGTACCCCGACTCTGGCGCAACAGACCACGTCACTGCATATATCCAGAACCTACAAAATCGTCAAGGCCACCTCGCGCAACCAGGTATTATGGTAGCTAACGGAACCTCTCTTCCCGTTAAATCCACCGGAAATTCTTCATATAATCTTGTCTCTAAGAGAGTATACATGAATGACATAATTCACTCACCCTCCCAAGAATCTCCTCTCTATTAACTGATTATGCAAAGATAACAACTTATCGGTAACATTTGATGCTTCATCTGTAACTGTTAATGATCAGCGGACCAGTGAGGTAGTAGCTAAAGGGAGAGCAGTTGCTGAACTATACCAATTGGACTTGAAAACACATGGAAAAGAAGTGAACCTGGTTGCGGGAAATAAATCGCTGGAGCTATGGCATTATCGTCTTGGGTACACCAATTTCAAAATAACCAAAGATGTTATAAAAAATTTTGAATTACCTGTTTGTAATAAAACAACAATAAAAGACTGTCATTCTTGTGTTATGGGTAAACTTCACAGACTTCCATCTCCATCCAGAGAATCAAATTCAGCAACCGAAATCCTACAACTAATCTATGCCGATTTATGGGTGCCCGCTCCAATGGCCTCTGTTGAAGGACATCGATATTTCATAAATTTTGTCGACGGATTCTCCCGGTACAATTGGCTCTATCCGCTAACACAAAAATCCGATGCTTTATATGTATTCAAAGCAGAAATAGAAAATCAGTTTGGAAGGAAGATCAAAGCCCTACAGACCGATAATGGGAGGGAATTCATGGCCTTCACTGGGTTTCTCAAAGAGACCGGAATTCTTCATCGTCGGTCATTATGTCCGCACACTCACACGCAAATGAGAATGAGAATGGTTGAAAGGCGTCACAGGAAGATCGTAGATGGAGGACTCACACTTAGCTCTGTCAATCGAACGAATTCGAACCGGATACCCCTGTATCCGAATTCGAATTCGATTAGTATCCGGATAATCCGAATTCGTCCGATTAGTATTCGAATTTCAAAATCCGTATCCGAATTCGAATTCGATTAAAAATATCCGAATTCGGATATCCGAATTCGATTCGAATAACATTTATAAAAAAACCCAAAAAATAATATTTTATTTTATTTTTGTTAAAAAAACCCTGTAATATTAAAAAAAAAACTGTAAATATTAAATCCAAGTATCCAACACAATTTAACATAACAAGTATCCATCCAACATAATTTAACATAAGTACTTAACAATCAATCCAACATAATTTAAATTTTTAACATATTCTAAGCTTCATTTTATAAATTCCAGATCATCCAATCATCCATAGAGATATCGAACAGGTTAACCATCGTCCATTGAACACCTGTTTAAGAATAAACAAACCAATATTCAAATAGGAAATATAAAAATAAATTCCAACATAATTAATATTCGCAATTTACTTACCATCTTATTAATTAAATGATTAAAGCCAATCCTTGCAACACAGTATTGCTTCCACTGTATCAGATTTTAAAGAAGCCCGAGTATCTTCAATTATCCGACGACCCCAACTAAAAGCAGACTCAGAAGCAACAGTAGATGTTGGAATGGCTAAGAGATCTCTGGCCATCTTCCTTAATGTTGGAAACTTCACTCCAGTATCATTCCACCAATTCAAAATATCAAATAGAAATGGATCATCTTTTCTCTCTGGATGAAGTGCTTCATTCAAATAAGTATCTAACTCTGAAATTCGAGTTGGTTCCATTTGTTGATTTTTGTCAATTACAAAGTCTTGCCATTCCGCTGTTACAAGATCATGAGTTGTTCCACAAGAAATTACTTCTGTAGAAGGATTATCATCAACTACTTCTTCACTTTGTGTTTTATCCACATAAGAATCATATAATTCTCTCAGGGCACTATTAACTCGAACAATATGAATATGAGATGCACTACCGTAAAGCTTTCCATATGCATATTCAACAAAATGCATTTTGTATCGAGGGTCTAAGATCATACAAATCGTCAAAGTAAACCCACACAATTCTCAATATTTATCAAACTTAATTTGCATTAACCTTGCCATTTCTTGGATGCCTCTATCGGAATTTTTTTTCCATAAGCTTAGATGGAAACTGATATTCACAATATCTTTAAAATAATAGTTTGCAGTAGGATATTTCGTACCAGATAATCTAAGTGTAATGGTATGAAAAAGCTTCAAACAATCACATACCTTCTTTCCCATTTCCCATTCTTCAAATGTTGGAAGTTCTTTATAATCAGAGTCTAAATCTGCCAAACGTTCGAAAGCATCTCTGACTTCCAAAGCACTTTGAAGCATGACATATGTAGAATTCCAACGTGTGTCAACATCCAAGCTCACCTGAAAATGAAAATTATATATCAAATAATTTATCTAAAGGAAATTTTCAGAATGGAAAATTTTCATTTACCTTTTTATTATCATTCAATCTACTCTGAGTTAAAGCTTGCTTAAATTTCTGATTTCGGTAAACAGATGACCCAATGTACTTTACACTCTTTCGGATTTTCTCAATCAATGATAATATTATTTCCATTCCACTTTTAACAATCAAATTAATTATATGAGCAGAACATCGAATATGGAATAAATCTCCATTCTTTAGCAAATACCCCTTACAATTCAACCAATTCTTAATCATTACCACCATTGGTTCGTTGTTGCTCGCATTGTCAACTACGATTGAGTAGACCTTTTTATCGATATTCCATTCCAAGATCTTTTGTTTCAGCCAATTTCCAAGGACTTCACCAGTGTGTGGGCATTCAATAAAATTGAAGGCAATGATTTTCTTATTTAATTTCCATGAATCGTCTATATAATGGCAGGACACACAACAATACCCAAGGTTCTGATGATCTGGAGTCCATAAATCAGTTGTGAGGCTAACCTTAGATGAAATACCATCCAAGATACTTTGCAACTTTGTTTTTTCTATCTTATAAACTTCTAGGCAATCAGACTTGATAGTATTTCTGGTTCTGAATTTGTACATTGGGGAAATGAAAGCCACCCACTTTCTAAAATACTCATGTTCTGTCAAAAGAAACGGATAATCGTGTTTCATTACCATTTGAGCAAACAAAGTTCTCTCAACCTCTGCATCAAATCTGTAAGTTCCAATAGTATTTGTTGTATTCCCAGAACTTGCCAATATTGCCTGCCTAATGTCTACCCTTGGTCGGCGTCTACAATTTTTGGTATGGGTAGATAAATGTGTTGTACCTTTAGTACTGTCACCACTAGTTTTGTGTGTACAATACTTGCATTTAGCTGTGATGGAACCATCTGGATTCTCTGTTCTTTCATAATCATTCCAAACAGGGGATGTCAAAGATCGTTTCCTTTTAATTTTATTAACTTCAGGATGTTCACATTCTTTGGCTAATATTGTAGAAGATACGCCGGTAGTAGTACTAGGTACACTAAGGTTTTGTATAGGAGCATCTTGAGATATAGGGATATGTGTATCTCCAATACTTTGAACGTCTATTATGTCTCTAACCACACCTAATATAATTTACATAAAGATGATTTAAGAAACATAAATATCAGAATTCAGAAACATTAAAATCAGAAATATAAATTAATATCAGAAACATAAATTAATATAAGAATAAGAACATTAATTTATGCCAAAAAAAATTAACATTACCTTCATCATTCCCATGTACATTAGACATTGAGTCTATTGAATAAGTAGACTATTTAGGAAATGAAATCTGAAAATGAATAAAAAAATTAAAAATGAATATTAGAATTCTAATATAATCAGAATAAAAAATTAAAAATGAATATTAGAATTCTAATATTAGAATAAAGATAAGGAGATAAAGATGAGAAAAAATAGTAATAAAAAATGAGAATGAGATGGAGTCAAAAAAAATAAAACTATGTCACACACGACGCGAATAGAAAGGAGCAGATGTCGGGAAGAGGAAATGGAAGTGGGAAAGTGGAGGCATCTTATAAAATTGCAACATATGTCATGCTTCAAATTGCAACATATGTCATGCTTCAAACATATGTCATGCATCAAACAATGAAGATTGCTACAAAAATAAGAATAGCAATCCGACTACACAAAAATTTGTTTTTTTGTTTGTAAAAGAGAGAAAACGGATGAGAAAACCGATGAGCCGAGTTACCACTTACCAAGATGAGAACTGAGAAGGAGCAAAGTCAAACCCTAGCTAACTCTTGTGTGCTTGTGCAAAAAAAAAGAGGAATGAGAAAAAATCACAAACCCTAGCTAACTCTTAAGAAAGGAGGAATAAGAAATAAGAATGAATTTTTAGAGATTTAGGGATTAGGTTTAGGGATTTGATATTTATATTATTTGATAAAAAATGAGATGGGTTTATTGCTAATATGGTGTAAGATATTTAATATTTATTAGAGAAGGTTAAAATTATAAAACATATAGATTACATTACAATATTATATTATATTATATTAGACAAGGTTAAAATTATAAAATTATTATATATTTAATATTTATTCGAATTCGAATAATTATCGAATTCTATTAGAGGTATCCGAATTCGAATTCGATTAGTGTCGGATAGTATTTTCAGTATCCGAATTCGTATTCGAATTCGATTATCCGAATTCGATTAGCCTTAAACGAATTCGAAATCGAATTCGAATTCGGATTTCGGATATCCATTGACAGGGTTACGGACTGGGTTGTCTTGGGCCTGCCGGGCCCGTGGGCTTTTCGGCCCAACGGGTGAACCCGGATGAACAGTGCCTGCGACGGTTCGTCTTCGACTTTCCCCTATAAATAGCGGAGGGGGAGTCATTTGCTTCCCACCTACTTCCTTCGCTCTGAGGCATCGACTTTCTTCGCATCGACTTCCAGTTTCTCCATTTCGACTTCCAACGTCTCCGCTTCGACTTCCAGCGTGCATAAGGCTTCGACTTGAGCCTTGGAGGTGCAACTTTCTGGGGTCCGACTTTTGTCGTCGGGCTCTTCTGAGGTTGCACTGGGTTCGACTTCCTTGAGGTCCGACTTTTCTTAAAGTCGGTCCTTCTTCGAAGTTGTTCCCCTTTGGACTGTGGTCCGACTTTGTGAAGTCTGACTCCTTGTCATCGACTTTCTAGAGTTGGATCCATTTTTATTGGGATCGACTTCCATGGGTTTAGCTTTTGCTTTCCCGAAGTGATACCCTTGGTTCGACTTCCTTGAGTCGGATCTGCTGGGGTCGACTTCCTGAGACTTTTGTCTTCTGAAGATCGACTTCCCTGGGATCGACTTTTGAAGTTGAATTCCCTTGTATTAGTGCGATTCCCTGAAGTCTGGATCGACTTTCTCTTGGGATCGACTTTTGCAACCTTAACACAATTAAACTAACTGTTATGTTTTTTGCGCAGGTTGTGATCATGCCTTCCGATAAGAACATCCAGCAAGACCTTCCTCCTAACGAGGAGCAGGCTATTATTGTTAGCCCTCAGGTTGAGATTGCTACTGCCGTGGTTGAGCCTGTAACTGAGCCGCCTTCTTCCTCCCCTGTTGGAAGTAAGCGAAAAGTTCTTTCTGCTCGCTGTACACGAAAGTCTGTACCTAGTAAGTTACTTTTTTTCTTCTTCGTAACTTACCTTTTATTTGTTTTTTTGTTTGTAGGTTCTTCCCACTCTTCCTCCTCGAGTTCGAGTTCCTCTAGCTCAGGGTCTTCTTCTACATCCAGTTCTAGAAGTTCGGGTTCCTCTTCTTGTAGTTCCTCCTCTCCTGAACGGGATGTAGAAGTTGGGGGTACTCCTCCTTCCATTACCGGGACTCCTCTGCCAACTGCCATTGTTTTGGCTCCCATTCCTGAGGATGTCCCTGTTGTTGAGGCACCCTCCCTGGCTACAGACACTTCTACCCAACTTCCTCCCGAAGTTTGTAGTCAGAACTTCCATGTGTTAGAGGACTCAACTCTAGATTACCCTCCTGAGACAGAGGAGAAGTATCCTTTTCCATCTCCTCTTGAGGAGAGAGGCGCCCCATCCTTCTATCGGGAGATGGATGGCTCTTGGCGTCAGTGGTCCGTTCTTCTTCGTAACGGTTTTCACGTTGTCCCTATCCTCGACCGGGGCGAGTACGGGACTGGGTATGGTTCCTTTTGCGTTGTCTCCCTGACTGACATTCCGGGCTACCCTCTGTCCTCGAATGCGGGCAGATGCTCTAATACCCTTTCCTTAGATGCTGCTCAAAGAATTTTACGGGGGTTAGAGCTTAGAGAGAGAGTGTACTGGGCCTACCCTTCTGAGAACACCGGTGATGTGCCCCCCTATTTTATGCTGGCACTTCACCGTATCTACTTCACTAACTTTCCGATCCTTCCGATCCCTTCCTTGGTTAGTGAAATTCTTTTGTATTCTGGGTTGTGTATCTCTCAAATGGGTGCCGCCTTTTTCTTTTATGTCAGCGGCTTCATAAATGTCCTTAGGGATGCTGGCATAATTCCAACTGCTCGGCTGTTCTGCCACTTTTTCTCCTTTCAAAATCCGAAGAAGGGCAGCCCTTTCATTGCATGTGCCAGCCGTGCCTCTAGTGTTCAACACTCTGCTCTTTTGAAAGATCCTCCGACTAGGCGGAACAAGAGCGAGTTTATTTTTGTAGATTGCAGGCTATGTCCCGGTAGCCGACTTCTTCCTGCATCCAGTAGTGATCGTAGGCCCACTCCCCGTCCTGTTTTGACCTAGGACGAGGGAGCTTTTGCACAAAGGCTGGCCTTCCTTCACCCCATCGCTGTGCCTGTCGGTCACGCGATAGATGATACCTTCAACCGACAAGGTCCTCCTTTGTTTTTTAATTTTTCTACTTACGTTCATTTTTACTAACTCTGTTTTTTATTTCTCGCAGATTTTTATATGCATAATCCTGGAGGTGTCCCTGAACGCGTGGGGTAGAATGAAACGGGCACAAAGGTCTACGCCCCTGCCTCCAAGCCTTCTGACGCCCGACACCTGAGGCGTCGTGCCCACGAGCATTCTTACCGGGCTGGTTCCCCTCCTCCTGCCGGTGAGGGCCAGGTTAATGCAGAGGAGGCACCCGCGGAGACTCCCCCTGCTTAGTCTGCTGCTACTAAGCTCGCTTCCTTCTTCCGTTCGCCGGAGGAAGAGCGGGAAAAAGATGCTGGGAAGGGAGCCCAGCCGGAGGGGTCGAGGGAAGAAAGAGCCGATCTGACAAGAGGAAGACCCCTCCATCAAAAACTGACCCCTCTCCTCCGAAAAAAGCGAGGAGACACTCCCCTCGGCGACGAACTCCTCCTCGACGGAGGTATCATGTTGGGGAGTCCTCCCGGGGTCGATACTCGTATGCCACTACCCGGGAGAGTAGATGCCGGGGTACCGAGGTTCCCATCCTCACAATTATGGGACCAAGTTTCCACCCGTTGCTGATACGGATGCTGCTCGAGCTACGTTGCGGGCCATCTCTACTTATCCGATGGATCGAACTATCGAGGAAATCAGACAAAATTTAAGCAACGTAAGTGCTCTTGTTTTTACTTTTATGATGAGCCTGCTCTTACTTACTTTTTCCTTTTACAGCTCGCCTATTTGTTTCAAGGCCGCCTCTCTTCTTTGTCTCGTCTTCGTGACAACCAATCTCTAGAAGACGAGCTGAAGAGAGTAAAGCGCAGATGTCAAGATTTAGAAGGCGAGGTTGCGCAGAGGACTTCAGACGCCTCTACTCTTTCTGCCACGAATAAGAAGTTGGCTGAGGACTGTTCTGCTAAGCAAAAACTTGTGATTGACGTGGAACAAGAACTCTCCAAAGTTCATGGGGAGTTGGGAGCTATGCAGTTGGAACGTGATGCTGAGCGGGCCAGGATCCTAATAAAAGAAGCTATAATCGAAGGGATCACTAAGCAATCTGAGACAACTGAAGAGACCCTTCGTTCTGTCATGGGGCAAAACGCCACTTTTACTGAATAAAGGGGAAAAGGAAAAGCAGAAGATTTCTCAGTTGCTGAGTGACCGTGAAGCTGAGATTAAGCAATTGGCAGAAGAAAACCAGAAGAAGACTGAGGAGCTCCAAAATATGAATGAGCATATGGGCCAGATCCGAACTGAGTTTCTCGCTAACGTGCGAGATTATAATGATCTGGTGGATCTGGGTCCTCATGTGTATCCTGGTTTTGAGGCTGAAGATGTCCATCGCTGGGCCCGCAAGTACCCGAAAGAAGCTACTGAGATCCAGGATCGGGCGCTTGCGGAAGATGAAGATGAAGATGAAGGGGAAGTTTCGGGAGAAGATGCTTCCATTGATAAAGACTTTTCTATTGAAGATCAAGACAATAATGATGCAGTAGATTCTACTAAAGGCTCATCCCTTCCCCCTAGTGATAAGCCCTCTTCTCCTCCCCCTACTTTGTAATCTATATTTTATATTCCTTTGTACTTTTCTATCGAATATCAATATATGGAATATTTTGGTTTTGATTATTAATTGTTAACTAAACAACATACTAGTTAAGTAGTTCAAACTATTACAACGAGTGGTATATAACTCTACTTAATTGTTTAAAAATACAGTTGTAAGTTATCTGCGTGCCAAGTGTTGGGAATGCATGTTCCATCTTCCCGTTTTAACTTGTACGTGCCTGGTCGGAGTTCCTCCTCCGCCACATATGGCCCTTACCAGTTTTCGCTTAGTTTGCCTTTAGAGCAGTCCTTTCTGCCGATACTTGCTCTTCTCAATACTAGGCTTCCTTTTCTTATCGCTTTATCCTTGACATTTTTGTCGTGATATCTAGCGATACTTTGTTTGTAAGCTGCATTCTTTGCCTGTGCATTATCCCTTAGCTCATCCACCAAGTCTAGAGTTGTCGCGCATGATCTCATGTTTTCTTCCATGTCATAGGATAACACTCTGACTGTTGGTATGCTTAGCTCTGTCGGGATTAGTGTTTCCATTCCGTATGCTAGTGAGAACGGGGTTTCCCCGGTGGGTATCTTTTCAGTGGTTCTATACGTCCACAGGATCTCTGGTAGTAGATCTGCCCACGAACCTTTGGCCTGTTCGACCTTTATCTTCAGTCCCTGAACAATGGCTTTGTTTGTGACTTCTACTTGCCCATTACCCTGTGGTCTGTATACCGATGAAAAGTGGATTCTAGTGCCCATGTTCTCGCACAATCTCGTAAACTCCCCACCGATAAACTGTGTCCCATTATCTGTCACTATGTGCATTGGAACACCGAATCTGCACATTATGCACTTGAAGACAAACTTTGTTGCTGCTCCTTGAGTTATTTTGGGTACGGCTAGTGCCTCGACCCATTTTGTGAAGTAATCGACAGCCACAAATATAAATTTAGCCTGGCCTGTCGATACTGGAAATGGTCCCACAATGTCTAGTCCCCACATTGCGAATGGGATGGGGCTTTCTACCCCTGTTAGTTGAGTTGCGGGATTCCTCTGTATGTTTTTGTGTATTTGGCAGGCCTTGCATTTTCTTGCGAATAGGACTGCATCTTTCTTCAGTGTGGGCCAGAAGTATCCCTGCCTTATTATTCTTTGGGCTAGAGATCTCCCCCCTTGATGTATTCCGCATACCCCCTGATGAATCTCCTCTACAATGAATTGCCCTTCATCTGTTGAGACACATTTCATTAGAGGTCCATCATAGGATTTCTTATACAGAATGTCACCGATCAGGCAGAATCTTGAAATGCGTGTTTGTAATTTACGCCTTTCATTCTTGTTTTCAGGGAGTTTCTGCCCTTCAAAATACTCTATTAAGGGTTTCCTCCAGTCTTCTGCCTGTATTGTGACCAAGTTACATGAAGGTGTAGATGCTGAGTCAACTAGTATCTCTCTCTGCCCCCCTCGAAAGCAGATGCTAGCTTTGCCAGGGCGTCAGCTGAGTTGTTTTGACTCCTTGGAATCTGTTCTACCTCCACCTTAGTGAACTGTTCTTTGATTTTTTCTAGTGTAGCTGCGTACTGTACGATCAGAGGTTCTTTAACTGTGAACTCCCCTGTGAATTGTCGAGCCACTAGCTGAGAATCTGTTCTAATGATTACTGAACAGGCTCCCAACCTTTTGAGTATTTTTATGCCTTGGATCACAGCTTCGTACTCTGTTATATTATTTGTAGCTGAGAACTGTAATCTGATAGAATGTTCATATATCCTTTGGTCTGGAGTGATTATCTTTATTCCCACTCCTGCACCTGTACTGCAGCTTGAGCCATCAACCTCTACTATCCAAGATTTTTCCTTGCTTTCCTGGGTCATGTCTACAATGAAATCTGCTACTGCTTGCCCTTTGATGGCTGTGGCAGGAACAAAATTTACATCGAACTCGCTTAACTCCAGTGCCCACTTCGTCAATCTTCCGGAAGTATCTGGCCTGTGGAGTATTCTGCATAGTGGATGTTCTGTTAAGACTTTAATTGTATGAGCCAGAAAGTATGCTCGGAATCTGCGTGTTGCATGTACTACTGCCAGGACTATTTTCTCCACTGGAGGATATCTTGTTTCTGCCCCCTGTAGCCTTTTAGAGTGATAATATATCGGGATTTGTTCGTTGTCCCTTTGACATATTAGAACTGCACTGATAGCCTCCTCTGAAGCTACTACATAGACGTACAATTCCTCCCCTATCTTTGGTGAAGTTAGGTGTGGTAGTGAAGCTAAATGTGTTTTGAGCTATTGAAATGCCTCATCGCACTCTGAAGTCCATGTTACTGCCCCCTTTTGACTAGTTTTCAGTAACTGAAAAAAGGGTTTGCATTTGTCTGCTGTTTTGGAAATGAACCGACTTAAGGCATTGATTTTTCCATTTAGCTTTTGTACCTCCTTTATTGTTCGAGGTGGTGTTGTTTCTAGTATTGCTGTTATTTTATCTGGATTTGGTTTTATCCCTTTCTGCCCTACATAGAATCCAAGAAATTTTTCTTCTTGTACTCTGAAACTGCATTTGGCAGGTGATGAAGCACGTAATCTGCTACCAGTAGGCTCGCGGGGTTGCGAGATGGGCCAGAGGCTGTGGAGTCCACGACGCGCGCTCTACGTCAAACACCTGCAGAAGAGGAGGGGAATCGGCGACTCTCTTGGGAGTGGGCGATTCGGGCTCCTGGATGCTCTAGTCTGGAGTGTGTTGGTCAAGTGGGAATGTTCTGAATGGAGGACACCTCTAGGACCCCTTTTATAGGGTCCTAGAGGCGTTTCCATTCAATTGAGTGGGGCCCACCCCATTATGGTACCCTATTGAAGGGTGCCATAATGGTGTGGGCCCGCCCAAGTAACGGCTGGGAATCGGCGACTCAGGTGTGGGAGTCGCCGACCCAGAGGTGGAGTCGCCGACTCCTTTGAGGCCAAGTCCTCGGTCTACCAGACCCGAGTTCTCTGGCCGGAGTCGTCGATGCACCACTAGAGTCGGCGACTTGGTAGTCCCAGTTGGCGACTCCCAAGTGTTGCCTTGGGCTCTTGACGTAGACACGTGCTCCGCACCGTGGAAGCCTTCCGGGGGTCCGGCATATAGCGACGGAACTTTATTCCTTGTTTGAAGGGCGTTGCTGGGAGTGACTGACGTAATCAGGCATGTCTCACCAGTGCTCCCCCCTGAAGAGAGCATAGGAGACATGTGTGTACCGCCAGCAGGGTTTAACCTCATCCCATAACTCTGCGAAGTTTCCAGGGTTTCTTTCAGATCATTTGGGTACGTGTTCATCTGCTTTTTTGGATTTCACCAGAATGTCATCTACATATGCCAGGACATTTCTTCCTTCTTGTTTTTTGAAAACCTTGTCCATCAGCCTTTGGAAGGTTGCTCCTGCATTTCGTAGTCCGAAGGGCATGACTTTGTAGCAGTATGTTCCTCATTCTGTGATGAATGATGTGGCCTCTTCATCATCTTCTTTCATCAGAATCTGGTTGTACCCTGAATGTGCATCCATCATAGATAGTAATTCATTTCCTGAAGCTGCATCTACTAATCTGTCGATGGATAGGAGTGGATAGCTGTCTTTTGAACATGCTTTGTTGAGGTCTGTGAAGTCTACGCACATCCTCCAGTTCCCATTGGATTTTTTAACCATGACTGGGTTTGCTAGCCATTTTGGGTATTTAACTTCCCGGATGTGCCCAGCCTTGATTAATTTTTCGATTTCAGCCTGTGCTGCTTCCTTTCTTTCAGCTGCGAGTATTCTTCGCTTTTGCCGTATAGGAGTAAAGCATCTGTCTATGTTGAGTTCATGGCATGTTATAGTACGTTGTACCTGTGAAGGTGCTTCCCCTTCCCATACGAACGTGTGCACATGAGTTTCTAACAAATGCAGTAGTGATTTTTTCAATTCGGAGGATATAGATGTGCCTATCAAGACTCCTCCCTTTGAGAGTTTGACTTCCTCAACTTGATTGGCTGAGGTTGTGTCTTCTTCCTCCTCTCTTTCCTGGATGTACAAGGTTATTGGTTTGGCTATTTTAGTTGCCTTCCTGTACGAGTTTCTGGAGTCTTTCTGTGCTCCGAAAACTGTTGTCATTTTGCCATCTTTTCCTGGGTACCTGAAGCATTGGTGGTAAGATGACGGTATTGCCTTGAAACCGTGAATGCTTGGTCTGCCCAGGATCCCATTGAACGGAGAATTTATGTTGACCACGATGAAGTGTTCAGTGCGTGAGACTCTTCCGTTTCTTTTTCCCAGGGATATCTGTAGATCGATGGCTCCTACTACCGGACCGGGACTCAAGTGCGCAGAGCTCTGCTTCGCTAGAATTCCTTTCGCTCCAAATGACCTGCCTTTAATGAGTGGGGGGTGCCTCCTATTTATAGGGGTTCTTATAGGGGTAATCTGGTCATTTGGGCAGTAACCGCCTAACTGCCTAACTGATCAGATCGGGGCTCAAGATCGACTTTCCAAAGATCGACTTTCTGGGGATCGACTTTCTGGGGATCGACTTTCCTGGTGATCGACTTTATTCAGAAGTCGATCCCAGGGAAGTCGATCTTCCTAGGATTCGACTTGGGACCTCCCTAACCCTGTAATAGGTACCTCAACTCATCTTAGGCTATCCGAACTTCTAGTTGCTGGTAGGTTGTGACCGGGTTCGGGATACTGTATCGCCACTAAGTTATATTATAAGTGCACGTTGTAATATTAGATTAAAGGACCAGTTAACTGGATATAAAATGATTAGTAAATAATTGACCAGATAACTGGATATATATGATAAGTAAATATCTGACCAGATAACTGGATATATATGATAAGGAAATAGCTGACCAGGTAACTGGATAGAGATTTGAACAAAAAATATAACCTCAGATACTTGACCAGATAACTGGATGAGGGATCTGCAGAAAGTAGTCAACCTCTGTACTTGACCAGATAACTGGAAGAGGGGTCTTTTTAATTAAGTGTTGTTTTTAGATAAAAATAAAATTAAAGTTAACAGAGAACAATACATAAGATTTATACTGACCCAAACAAGGGCTAGTCCAGTCTCGACAAACTATCGGAATTCACTGGCCTAAAGATAATGGCAAAACTTTAGAGTATCAAGGAAACTCTTAAAAACCTCTCTAAGCTTTAAGGCTACTTCGCTTATAAGGAACTAGTCTTTTACGGGTAGACTCACACCTTAGAGTATCAAGGAAACTCTTAAGAACTTCTAACTTTTACGGGTAAGTTAGTACCTTAGAGTATCAAGAAACTCTTAAAAACCTCCATAAGCTTTAAGGCTACTTCGCTTAGGAACCAGTCTTTTACGGGTAGACTCACATCTTAGAGTATTATGAAACACTTAAAAACCTCTAACTTTTACGGGTAAGTTAGGACCTTAGAGTATTAAGGAACTCTTAAAAACCTTTAAATCTTTCAAGGTAGATTCCACCTAAGAGTTTTTCCGGAAACTCTATAAAACCAAACAAGAGCTTTATGGTTGAGCTCAAAAACCTTCTCTCCCACTTTGGTAATATTGAGACAAACCTCTCAACCAAAGTGGACACACACAAGAGAGGATTAAAGGAGTAGAATGTTTAAAGCACACAAAACTTTTTACTTGTAAAGATGAACAAGAAGGTTAGAAGTAGAAGTTGCAGAGCTTTTGAAGCTTTTGGAAGCTTGGACACTTGAGAGCTTTTGGAAGCTTAGAACCTTGGAAGCAAGAACACTTTGTAGATCTCAAGATGAGGAGTGAAAGCTCTTTGAAATGCTTTGAGTATGGTGAACGAAATTGGAGGGTTTGGACCTCTATTTATAGCCTAGGTCATCACTTGTCCACCCTTGGATCTTCAATATATGGTTCCTTGATTCCTTACAAAAGTCCAAGATTTTGTCTTCCCAAGAAGCTTGAATAGTAGAAGCTTGTTTTTTGTGAATAGTAGAAGCTTGAATAGTAAAAGCTTAAAATAGTAGAAGCTTGCTTTTTGTGAATAGTAGAAGCTTGAATAGTAGATTTCCTTTGAGAAGATCTTGTGAAGATTCACTTGTGAATAGTGTCTTTTGCTCCTTGGTTATTGTACCTTGACTAAAATGTTAGAGATAACAATAATAATTATATTCAAAGTATTTTATGCAATTGAACCAATTCGATTTTGACTTTGATTAAACCCTTGACTTAATTAATTTATGTCTAATCTTGACCAATTTTACCCTTTGGATTAATAGTGTAATTAGGGATAAAATTAACATGATTAAAATATAATCCTTCATCGACAATTTTGATTCTACATGAGGATGGTTGCGCGTTGGCTGAAGAAACTAATCTTGTTTTGTTTGGCAATTTTTATTGGTTGTTTGTGGCTAAATTATTTAGGGCAACCATCAGGTGTGCCATTTGTTGGTGTGCCATATATGTGTCATTCTTTGTAGGCAGTCGGATGATGGTCAGTCGTTTTCAGCCGTCCGTAGTATTTTTCGATTTAAAAAACTAATTATAATATGGAATTCACTGTTTGAGGAAATGAGCACGCAAAAATCCAACAGATATTTCCATGCTCTTAGAATATATAGGTAGTAGATTTTTAAAGTATAGTAGAATATAGGGATGTAGTATTGTCACTTCACAATATGACACTTCCAAAGTGTAGTATAGGTAAATGTCAGTTCTAATGTTTAAATGAATAGACGCGATTTTTGGGATACAACGATTTTCTTTTTCCAAATATAAAAGGGTTTCGTTTTTTGGAATCGAAGATTTGAGGTTTGCGTTTGAGGTTTAGGTTTTACTGGAGCAGTTCACGGCGATCTTCTAAGTGTTTCACGGCGAGCGCCGAAGTTCACGGATTAGAAGGTACGTTGTAAGAATAGGGTTCTGTTCGTCATTACCTTAGGGAAGATCGGGATTTTTGAAGGGTTCTGTTCTCGGATTTTTGGAGGGTTATGTTCTATTGGGTTGTTCTGTTGAATGAATGTTTTGTAGGGTATGAATATTTGGTAAAATCATCTAATGTGTGTAATAATACCTCTCTTGTTGTTGTATTGGGGTTTTGGGTTTCTATTTATATTATGGTGTGTAATAATACCTTTGTGGATGTTGTAATCTAATATTGCTTTTCGAATAATTTTTAACATGTCATTTGGGGTATGAATATCAGGACTGATTAATTTTCGAATGTTAGAAATTTAAAGGAATTTTTACAATTGGGGGTTTTTTGGGGGGTTTGATTACAATTGTGGGTTTGAATAGTGGGGGTTTGAATTTGAATTTGTTGGAATATTGGGGGTTTACTGTCCCAATATGGGGGTTTAAATAATTTTCTGTGGTATGAATATTATTTTTTGGATGTGTAAAAATACCTATATGGATGATGTAATCTGATATTGGTGGTTGAATAATTTTTTTACGTTATTCGGGGTATGAATATTGGGTATGAAAATGTTTTGAATTTGAAAGAATTTTTACTAAGGGTATACTAAGATTGGGGGTTTGATATTATGGTATTTTGAATGACAGTTATGGGGGGTTTGATTACAATTGTGGGGTTTGAATTTGAATATGATGGAATATTGGGGGTTTGAATAATTTTGGTAATGTTCTGTGGTATGTTGAATAATTGGGGTTTTTTGAATGACTATTTACAACTATTAAGGGGGGTGTACTGATATTGGAGATAATTTTTACAATCATTGGGTGTATTGAATAATTGAGGGTTCGAATAATTTTTCACACATCATTGAGGGTACGAATAATTATTAATGTTGATATTGCAACTGATTAAATGATGGTTTTTCAATAGGGGTTTGCATAATTATTTTTATGTAATCAGGGGTATTTTTCTGTAATTGTGGTTTGAATAATTTTTTTCACCTACAATTACAGAATTTTGTACTAAGGAATCATTCCTGATTTTTTTTGTTTTGATGGAATTTTTAAATAGAGTTAGGGATTTCGTTTGTAATATGATTATGTCATTGGTCTTTGCTATTGCAGGGATTGAAGTAATTAGGGCATCGTATTGATCGTCTAGGTCCTGGGTTTGTTTTTCATTGTCGTACTTAAATAACACTGTAATGGGCCAAACATTCGGTACACTAGAGAGATGCAGTAACGAACCTATTGGAGGTCCACAACCAAATGATAATTCAAAAGGTGTGGATCATGGGAACATAACGGAGCATCCTTCAGATGGAAAAAACTTGGTGGTGAGACATGCCTGATTACGTCAGTCACTCTCAGCAGCGCCCTTCAACAAGGACTAGGGTTCCGTCGCTTTATGCCGGACCCCCGGAGAGTTCCACAAATGCGGAGGAAGTGTCTACGTCAAGTATTCAAGGCAACACCTGGGAATCGCCGACTGGGACTACCAAGTCACCGACTCTAGGGGTGAATCGCCGACTCTAGGCCTCGTGGTCAGTTCTGGTAGACTGCCAACTTGGCTCATGGGGAGTCAGCGACAACACCTCTGAATCGACGACTCCCATACCTGAGTCGTCGATTCCCAACCGTTACTTGGGAGGGCCCACGTTATTATGGCACCCTTAATTGGGCACCATAATGGAGTGGGCCCCACTCTAATGAATGGGGAAATGTCCCCCAGGACCCTATAAAAGGGGTCCTTGGGGGTCCTCTACTCCCAGGTCATTCCCACTTGACACACACCCAACCAGAGAACTAAGGAGCCCGAGTCGCCGACTCCCACACCAGAGTCGCCTACTCCCCTCCACTTTTGCAGGTATTTGACGTAGAGCGCGTGTCGTGGACTCCAAAGCCTCCGGCCCTCCTCGCGACCCCACGAGCCTACTGGTAGCAGATTTCATGCTTCATCAGCTAGCGCCGTCTGTAGGACTATCGAACCACGATATCCCGTCATAATCGCGAAATTTTCTTCGCAAAGTTCAACTCGATTCCCTTAGGGTGAGTCGCTAACTTTGTGTCAAGGAATCTCCGATTCACACAGGCAATCGCCGACTCCACCTAGTGAGTCTCCGATTGCGGGTTATTCTGCTAGCTAAGAGTGTTGTCCACGGCCAGACTCGAAAGAAAAGCTACCTAAAGCAATCCCCGATTCCGCTATCGTGTGTCGCCGATTCCACCCTGTGAATCGCCGACTCCACCTTGTGAATCGTCGACTCCACTTGGTTTTTTTCTCTCGGGCCTCGATTCAGCTCAAAAGTCAAAAAACCTAAGGCTAATCGCCGACTCCACCTACTGAGTCACCGACTCCACTTGGTTTCTTTTGAATTAGCTCGATCAATACCTGCGCTTCGGTTGGAATTCGCTTTTGTCATCTATGGTTTCTGAAAGACAAAAGCACGATTACCATCTGAGGAACAAAGGCAAATCCTCAGTGGCACCCGATGGGGCACACACTGAACATCCTCAACAAAACATACAAGTTGAGAGGTTCGAGGATGCTCAAACTGATTTGCCCCCTCGAACAACCATCTCTCCCGTTCTAGAAGCGAGGTTGATTAACTTCATGGATAACATGGAAAGGAGAGTTAGCAACCTCAAGAAAGCGAGGAGTCAGAGAACCATCGCCCGCGAGAGAGAGGGTGAATCGGCTTCTCACAACTCTCCGACCACAGAGAAAAAGAAAGGTCCAGAACCAGAAAAATCAAGAGCTGAATCCAGTAAGAGTCGCACTGAGAGGACTCTTACAACACGATTCGTGGAGGACCTCCGTCGGAAGCTGGCCGACAATCTAGTCGTCAGCAGTCCGATCGAGTTCCTAAGAGTCAAAAGCGCTCCTTTCCAAGAGGACCTTTTGAAGGTGGCCTTTCCACCAACCTGGCGGGTACCCAGAATAGAGTCGTACGATGGTTCGGGTGATCCAAAAGATCACGTCAACCTCTACCTCAATGTTCTGGAGCCGCAAACCACTGACAACGCACTGCTGTGTCGAGCATTCCCCGGCACTCACAAGGGCAATGCCTATCGGTGTTTTCCGGTCTGCCAGCTGGATCAATCTCCAGCTTTGCGGATCTCGCGTCCAAATTCATCGCCCAACATGTGGGGATGATTAGGATCAAACACAGTGCCAATGCACTGCTGGCACTACGACAGGACAAACTGTCTCTGAAGGATTACACGATTAAGTTCACTTCAATGATGACAGAAGTGAGCGACTTAATCCCAAGTCTGGCCATTGCGGGGTACACAAATGGGCTAGTACCCTACTCCCCTCTGGCCCTGAATCTTACGCTCCATAAAGTGGAGACCTTACCCGACCTCTTCCAATGAGCTCAATCATTCATTGAGGTGGAAGAGAAGAATGAAAACAAGCTAGTGGAACTTGAGAACACTAGCTTCAAAAAACAAAAGTTCGAAAAGAAGAGCTACAATGACTCCTCGAACAGATACACTGGCAATGCGGCTGATTCCTTCAGAAAGGAATGGAAGCCTAAACACGATAACAAGGTGTATCAAACATCCACCAAACAGTCGCCAAGGGGTCCACCTCAACCATGGAAGAATCGGACCCCACTAACAATCAGCAAAGGCTAGCTGTTTGAGAAACTGAAGAACAGAGCGGATCTGCCCGCTCCTCGCTCTATGAACCCTGCAAGCAAGGATAGCCGTCAAAAAGGTGGAAGATTCTGTAAATTCCACAAGGACCACGGCCATCTGGCGGACTATTGCAGGGAGTTCTCGCTTTATGTCGAGCAATTGATCTCGAACGGCGAACTTGACACTTGGTCAGAAGATCCCGAGGTCGAAATGATTGCAAGTCTGACACGAAAAGGAAGCGTCCACGCTCTCCTTCGCCAGACAGCGACAATAGCGAGGACCACCCACGGAAAACCATCCATATGCTATTTGGTGGTAGACCCACAGGAATGCTAGCATAACTAAGAGGAGTAGGAATAAGCTGTCACCCAAAGGTCCCTGCATCTGGCACGCGGACAACATACAGCAATACATACACCACCTCCCGGACTGGCCCATTAGGAGTGACATCGCTTCCTTCCTGACCTCAGGATCAGCATTAAAATCTGGAAGCGGCACACCAGAAGTATAGGGCTTGTAGCCAGTGGGGGGTGGGGGCGCGGATCGAGAACTTGAACCCTTCTCGAATGTCCGTCGAGGCTCAGCACCTTTGTTTTTCTTCAATCGTATCAGCTTGGCCTCTCGGAATCGCTTACACATATAGAGAGGAGCGGTGTCAAAATATAAAAGCGATCGCTTTTTCCCGCTCTGAAGCTCCTTCTCCGTTGGTGGCTTTTGAACTTCAGCCACATCTTCAAAAGTAAAATCCTCCCTTTCGCAAAGGACAAAGGGAACACCGCGCGGCACAGAGTAATCAGCCAGGGTCCGTGCAATCCGATCCGAGGCTTCAATATCTTTGATGGTCAGCCCAAGCGAAGCACTCATGTGCACTCGGTTGGGGTCGTTCCATTCGTCCCAACTTCCGGGAAGAAACTCAGAAGTAATAAAGAAGAACTCCTTCTTCCAGTTGCATCCGAAGTTGGTCGGCAAATCGTCGACGACATTCTTGTCAAAATGCCGTCACGTAAACCCGACGCGACCAGACCCCGGCTTTCCATCTTTCACAAGCTTGTAGAAATACAGAAACAAGCTTGCAGTAGGAGTGATCCTCAAACTCCAGCACACGTTCAGAAAACCCCGTAGGATCACGAAGAATCCCGCCGGGAGCTGCGACAGGGACACTTCAAAAGCGAGTAATATTTCGCCCATTATCTCAGGAATGGGAAGTTCCGAGAAATGTTTGAAATAAATCCTCGGGATAGCCTGGAATCCCAATAGTGGGAGACTCGCAGGCTGATATCGCGATATCCAGAATCGCACGTGTCCAGAAATCCGCACCCCTGATAGCAAGCTTCGAGTATCGCTCGCATTAAGGTTTGAAGGGGGATGCAGTTCATCAGAAACATCCAAGATTGCGGAAGTCATAACTTGTTCGTATTCGCCGTCCCCGGAGCGGCCTATAGGAAGCAACCTTGGTTCGCCATTTAAGGCAATCTCGCAGTGAGCAAACTCAGTGGAGTTCGGAGCTCCAACATACGTATCAAAATCGAGGTTCGGATCTCGATTTCTGTCCAAATCCACGGGAGGTTGCAGAGTTCTTTCGATAGAGCGCCGGCTCGCTCTACGACGTGGGTTAGGAACACCATGGTCAACGTGCAAGGTCTCTTCAAAATTAACATTGAGGGGCGCAGGGGCCCCCTTATCCTGCTCAGGCATGTAAACCTTGCCCTTGTCGTGCCCACGTCTTCGTTTCCTCTACTTCGAGCCATCGCCCTCAGATGGCCCTCGGTTCGGGTTCAATCCCGATACTATGCGACCCTCGGCACTCACGACCAATGGATCAGGTCGGTGCGCAAGGGAGTCATCAATACTCATAGGAGTCGCCGACTCAGGCTCTTGAGTCGCCGATCCAGTGAGAAGGATCGTCGAGTCATGGCCTGCAGTCGCCGACCCAATGGCACTCGAGCCATGACCTCTTCTCCTGAAGGATTTTCCCTTAACGGGCCCATTCTGTGTCGTCGACTCCACAAGGGGAATCGCCGACCCAGAGGTCCCGGGAATTTCTCCCGGTTCCAGAGGCCCCTCAGGCACGACCACAAGGGCCCTGCTCGGGGTCGCCGACTCCGCAAGGGGAATTGACGACTCCGGCGAGGCGTCAAGAAGTTCGTGCACAGAGGCACTCAAGTCCATATCACGAGCTGGAACGACCGGAGTCGCCGACTCAACCGATCGCCGACTCAAGATCCGATGGTTACACTAGGAGTCGCCGATCCCTAGAGGGAGTTGCCGACTCACATGGGTAAAAAACAAAATACCCCCTGCAGTTACCCAGACCATAGGTGTCGCCGATTGGTGGCTTCCAATCGCTGACTCAGGGTAAAATACCAGCAAAACTGCCCCAAGCGCATGTTTTCGAGGGGGAGCATCATAAGCTTTCCCGACACTTTTATTGTTTCGGTCAGAAGTCGTCAAAATTCAAGGGGGAGTGTCGCAAGCTCTCCCGGCACTTCTGTCGCTTCGGCCAGAAGTCGTCACATCTCAGGAGGGAGTATCACAAGCTCTCTCCATTGTCAGGGTTCCAAATTACAAGGTAACCCTCGAGTGTCGAATATTTTCGTTCGTCGTTTGCTCTATCTCTTGTAACAATACGTTAATCTGGAGGTATAAATTATCCGTAAATTTAACCGTAGGCTGAGCTATGATTCGTACGACCAAGACTACGCCCAGAGTGGCTAGCAATAGGGTTAGCAGAGTCCAGTTTACGTCCAGAGTGACTAAATTACGACTTGTGAATCTAGTTTCGGGCCTTAGTTACAATTTAAAGGGTAATTTATATGAAAGATTAGCAAAGGAAAAACAATAGATGGCTCATCGGCAATCAAGTACTTCGAAAAATACTCATCCCAAAAGTTTGTGTGTCGCAAAGGCACGATTTTCGAGGGGGAGTATCACAAACTCTCACGACACTTCTGTCAATTTGGATGGAAGTCGTCACATTTCGAGGGGGAGTGTCACAAGCTCTCCCGACACTTCTGTCGCGTCGGCCAGAAGTCGTCAAATTTTGGGGGGAGTATCACAAACTCTCCCGACACTTCTGTCGCTTCGGCCAGAAGTTGTCAAATTTCGAGAGAGAGTATCACAAACTCTCCCGACACTTCTGTCAATTTGGATGGAAGTCGTCACATTTCGAGGGGGAGTATCACAAGCTCTCCCGACACTTCTGTCGTTTCGGCCAGAAGTCGTCAAATTTTGGGGGAAGTATTACAAACTCTCCCAACACTTCTGTCGCTCCTGTCAGAAGTCGTCAAAAATCGAGCACGGTAAGATCTGTCGCTTCGGCCAGATTTACCAAGGATCAATTTGAGCAAAGGAGAGGCATCAAGGAAGGTAAAATCGCACAGTAAGTTCAATAAGTTAAATATGCGTTTTTGGACTGATCTAGTTGTTTTGCAGGATGTTTTCTTTTTTGCAGGAAAGGTTCTAATAGTGAACCAGGTTCTAATAGTGAACCAGACTCTGATAGTATGACTCTAATAGTGAGTCGATCTATCTCGTCGCTTCGGCCTTGATAGACCAGAGGTCATTTTGACGCTTCACCCTTAATGATCTCAAGGGGGGAGTATCACAAGCTCTTCCCGACACTTCTGCTGCTTCGGCCAGAAATCGTCGAAATCCAAGGGGAGTATCACATGTTCTCCCGACACTTCTGTCGCTTCGGCCAGAAGCTGTCACATTTTTTAGCATGATAGATCTGTCGCTTCGGCCAGATCAATCAAGGATTTATTGAGCATAAGGAGGAGCAGCATGAGAGGCAGCTCCACACGGCAAGGTCAGTAAATCAATAAATATATCCTATAGACTGATATAGTTGTTTTGCAGGTTGTTTTTTGTTTTGCAGGCATCATTCTGTGCTTCGGCCAGAATCAGACCAAGAATTATGTTGTCGCTTTGGCTTCAATAATTCTTCAACACTTGGAGATCCTTTTGTCGCTTTGGCCTTAATGATCTCGACCCATCTTGCACTTCGGCCTATGGGGTAACCGTCGTTGCGGACGTAAAGTCGTTCTTGATCAAGGTGGACTATAAACATCAGTTCTGATAGTGAACTAGATTCTGTCGCTTCGGCCAGAATCCACACATTCTGTTACTTCGGCCAGAACCCGATTCTAATAGTGAATCCACACATTCTGTCACTTCGGCCAGAACCCGATTCTAATAGTGAATCCACACATTCTGTCACTTCGGCCAGAACCCGATTCTAATAGTGAATCCACGCATTCTGTCGCTTCGGCCAGAATCCACAGCAAAAGTCGCTCCTAATCAGAGTAGGACTATAAACATGTAGTTCCGTTGGCCTGGAACTAGATTCTGATAGTGAATCAGTCCATCTGATAGTGCATGGACTACGCGGAGTCATTTGTGTCGTTATGAGCGCAATGACTCAATCCCATCTTGTCGCTTTGGCCTTGATGTGGATCACCTTGCTTGGGGGGGATACTAGCGGTACACGCATGTTTCTTGTGCTCTCTTCAGGGGGAGTACTGGTGAGACATGCCTGATTACGTCAGTCACTCCCAGCAACGCCCTTCAACAAGGACTAGGGTTCCGTCGCTTTATGTCGGACCCCCGGAGAGTTCCACAAATGCGGACGAAGTGTCTACGTCAAGTACTCAAGGCAACACCTGGGAATCACCGACAGGGATTATCAAGTCGCCGACTCTAGGCCTCGTGGTCAGTTCTGGTAGACTGCCAACTTGGCTCATGGGGAGTCGGCGACAACGCCTCTGAATCGGCGACTCTCATACCTGAGTCGTCGATTCCCAGGCGTTACTTGGGAGGGCCCACGTTATTATGGCACCCTTAATTGGGCACCATAATGGAGTGGGCCCCACGCTAATGAATGAGGAAACGTCCCCCAGGACCCTATAAAAGGAGTCCTTGGGGGTTCTCTACTCCCAGGTCATTCCCACTTGACACACACCCAACCAGAGAACTAAGGAGCCCGAGTCGCCGACTCCCACACCTGAGTCATCTACTCCTCTCCACTTTTGCAGGTATTTGATGTAGAGAGCGCGTCGTGGACTCCAAAGCCTCCCGGCCCTCCTCGCGACCCCGCGAGCCTACTGGTAGTAGATTTCGTGCTTCATCACTTGGAAACCTCCGAGCCTCCTTCGAAGGTTGAAACCGAATCCGAGATTAAAAAATCGGAAAGGTTGGCAGAGAATGTAATATCTAAGCCAACCCCAGACGAAGCCTTAGGGGGGATAGGAATTTCTGAATCTTTGCCTTTAACATTGAAACCAATGGAAGTGGGTCGAATTGTCGAAAAGGATGTGGCTGATAAGGATACTGAAATTTTAGAAGAAAAGAGTTCTCTTAATGTATTAGAGTCTATTATTGGGTCTGTGTCTCTGGTTTCCGGTCATTCAGTTTCGCAAGAGACTGAATGTGTGGAAAAGGTCAATGACGACATAGCTGATTGTGCTATAGTCGATTACATAGAGAAAAATCCAACTGTCAGTCATAAAGAACCTGTATTTTTCCACACTCTTCGATCTGGGAGAGTTTTTTATTCCGAAGATGATTCCATAAAGAATCCTCACCAAGATCCAAAATTTAGGAAAAAAAAGGTTGCGGCAAAGAAGAAGACAGACTCACCGATGATGAAGATTACTAGTATCGAAACAAATGATGAATCAGAATCGTCCCACGCAAATGCAATGGCAACTGAATCAGCAAGAGGTAACTAAATGTTTTTATGAGATGATTTTTTTTGTTATAATGAATTCTTCTACTGAATAATCTTTTTTTTTTGGGAAATTGTTAGTTTCTGAAAAGGTAATAGCTCCAGATGAGAATATGGAGGTTTGTCAACATGAAATAGAGCCAGAAGAGGAATTAGAAGTTACTGACGAAATTCCTGATGACAATAATGACGAAATTCCTGATGATATGCCTCTATCTGTGTATATGCCTAAAGTGAGGAAAGGGAAAAGGAAAACCGTAGAAGAATCAAGTCCAGGTAAGGATGATTTTCTAGATTACATGTTGCATACTACGATTAATTTGATCAAAGTAGGTCCTTCCAAACGACCGAGGAATGATGAAGAAACTGTAGAATCAAAATTGTCGACATAGGATTATATTTTAATCATGTCAATTTAAACCCTAATTACACTATTAATCAATAGGGGTTAAATAAGTCAATCGATATTAAACCTAACTCCAGTTAATTAATTAATCATTTGAGTTAAAAGTTTAAGTCAAAGTTAAAAGTCAAATTGGGAGAATTGCTTTTTCACCTTGAATATTATTATTTGGAATAATTGCATTTTTACCTTGAATATTATTATTTGGAATAATTGCATTTTTACCTTGAATATTATTATTATTATCTTTTGACACTTTATTCAAGGTATAATATTCCAAAGGGACAAAACACTATTCAAGTTTGAATTTATACAAAGATAAGATTCTCCAACAAACTCTATCCAAGAAAAACACTATTCAAGATAAGATCAAAGACAAAGCTTGGATTTATGTGAGAAATCAAAGAGCCATCCATTGAAGATCCAAGGGTGGACATTGAGTGGCCAAGGCTATAAATAGAAGGGTAATCCCTTCATTTTCACTCACCACACCACAAGCAAACTCAAGAGCTTTCACTCCACACTTGCCCACACGTTTTTGCCTCCAAGCTTCCAAGCTTTCAAGTGCTCAAGTGTCCTAGCTTTCCAAAGCTTCAAAAGCTCTCCAACTTCTTCTTCTAATCTTCTTGTTCATCTTTACAAGTAAGAAGTGTTGTTTGCTTTAATATTCCACTCCTCTAATCACCTCTTGTGTGTGTCCACTTTGGTTGAGAGGGTTGTCTCAATAGTACCAAAGTGTGAGAGAAGGTTTGTGAGCTCAACCATAAAGCTCTAGTTTGGTTTTATAGAGTTTCCGGGAAAACTCTTAGGTTGAGTCTACCTTTAAAGATTTCAGAGGTTTTTAAGAGTTTCTTGATACTCTAAGGTACTAACTTACCCGTAAAAGTTAGAGGTTCTTAAGAGTGCCCTTGATACTCTAAGGTGTGAGTCTACCCGTAAAAGACTGGTTCCTAAGCGAAGTAGCCTTAAAGCTTAGAAAGGTTCTTAAGAGTTTCCTTGATACTCTAAGGTTTTGCCATTACCTTTAGGCGAGTGAATTCCGGCAGTTGGTCGGGACTGGACTAGCCCTTGTTTGGGTGAACCAGTATAAATCTCTTGTGTTGTTCTCTGTTAATTATAGTTTTATCTTTTATTTAAAAACAACACTTAATTAAAAAGATCTCTCTTCCAGTTATCTGGTCAAACACAGAGGTTGACTACTTTACGCAGATCCCTCATCCAGTTATCTGGTCAACTATCTGAGGTTATATTCATTGCTTTAAATCCTTATATTTGTTCAAGTATTACTTATCATATTTATCCAGTTATCTGGTCACTTACTTGTTTATCAACTTATCCAGTTATCTGGTCACTTGTTTATAAATATATCCAGTTATCTGGTCATTTACTTGCGTATCAATATATCCAGTTATCTGGTCATTTACTCTACAATACAATTTGTGTTTCCAATATAACTTAGTATTCATATACTATAGTTGTGTGCAAAACACTATCAAGCAAGTTGACTCAGTATTCATATACTGTAGTAAGCTTCGAAGAGTAATACTTACATTATTATATCAATCAAAATCATAATATCCTTATATCATTACTTGTTCAACCATTTGTTTATTAAGCATTTACAGGTAATTCCGCAATCAACCTGTATAAATCGAAAAGAGACTATTACCCCCCCTTATAGCCTCGGATCACGATCCAACAGAAACAAGTTTCGATCATTTACCGCATAAATCTTTCCCACCAACTTACGTTCGCGAGGCTAAAACAAGTGAGTATATTTATCTAAAAATATTTCTTTCAGCACATATATTGATGTTTTGGATCTCAAATAATAGGTCATTGTCTAGTCCAAAGTCGATGTTGCTATTGTGGATACATGAACACATTACTAATGGTGAAGATTTGTATCTCAAAAGAATTCTACAAATGGATCAAGAAACTGGGATTCAGACACTTCCTGAAGGATGTGGATGTCGTGGTCAACTCTTTCCACTTGGACGACATAGTAGGTCGATACATAGGGACAAAATTTTACTTTCTGTGTGAAGGACAAAATTTTGAAACTGAAGAATAGAGACGTGGGGCAAATTCTAGGTCTACCATTCAGTGGAGCAACAATATGTATCAACAATAATGATGAAATAAATCACTACACGCCGTTCTACGAAAAATATTTCAAGAACAAACTAGTGACAAGATATGATATATTACATTTATGTGTCATTTGATAATATATGAGTCTTGACTTACTTTAATATACATATACAGCACAGTCGAGAAGGAGGTTTTCAAAGAAGTCGTACGTACGAAGAGCGAAGAAGGTGATTTCGTGGAGGACTGTGTAAGGCTGTAGTTCTGCCTCCTTCTGTCTTGCTTCTTCATTTCGACACCTAGAACAACACTGCCCATGAAAATATTCCATTATTTGGAAAGATTGGACCAAGTTCCGAGACTGAATTGGGCGAAGCTAATTATAAACCACAAGTTCAAGAATATGGAAAAAACGTCGAATTCGGTTAGAAGGAGGAAAAGAATAGGGAGTCGCGTGACAGAGTACATTCCTGGATCTACTATAGTGCTGAATGTAAGTAATAGAATCGAATATTTGATTATGTGTTTGAAAAATATTTGATGTTGGAATTACAGGTTTTCTTATGGGAACATACTCCTTTATTCCCACCAACACTACAAGAAAACAGGGAAATAGCCACGGCCAAGATCACTGGTTAAACGGAAAAATCCGTGGCTAACTTGATTTAGCCACGGGAGGCGCCGTGGCTGTAGGTCTGGTGGCTACTGATTTTTGGCCACTGAAATGATTTTCCACGGCTATTTTCTGTGGCTAATTTTGGTAATCGGTAACCAGGTAAAAATTTAAAAAAAATTAGCCATGGCATGATTCAGTGGCTTTTTTTTTTGGCCGTGGCTATTTTCTTTGTGGAATAAAGGGCCACGGCATAATTCAGTGGCTAATTTTTTTTGGCCGTTGCTATTTTTTTTGTGGAATGAAGGACCACGATTGAAATCAGTGATGGTAAGACATGCCTGATTACGTCAGTTACTCTCAGCAACGCCCTTCAATAAAGTTTAGGGTTCCGTCGCTTTATGCCGGACCCCCGGAGAGCTCCACGGTTGCGGGCAAGTGTCTACGTCAAGTACTCAAGTCAACACTGGGAATCGACAATTGGGACTACCAAGTCGCCGATTCCAGAGGTGAGTCAACGATTCCGGACCAAGTTAGTCAGTTCTGGTAGACTAACGACCTGGCTCCTAAGGATTCGTCGACTCCACCCTGAATCGACGACTCTCATACCTGAATCGTCGATTCCCAGCCGTTACTTGAGCTGGCCCACACCATTAACCGGGCGCCATAATGGTGTGGGCCCCGGATCATTAAATGGGGAAACGGGACCCTATAAAAGGGGTTCTTGGGGGGTCCTTTATTTTCATCTTCCACTCTCCAAACATACTTGACTCCACACTCCAACCAGAGCATATCAAGGAGCCCGAATTGTCTACTCCCAAGCGAGTCGTCGATTCCCCTCCTCTCTGCAGGTATTTGACGTAGAGCGCGCGTCGTGGACTCCAAAGCCCCTGACCCTCCTCGCAACCCTGTAAGCCCCCTAGTAGAAAATTACGTGCTTCATCAAATGGCTAATCTTCTATTGGCCGTGGCTAAATTCTTGAAACAGAGAGAAAAGTGAAGGGCCACGGCCAAAATCAGTGACTAATCTTTTATTGGCCGTGGCTAAATTTTTGAAACAAAGAGAAAAGTAAAGGGCCACGGCCAAAATCAGTAACTAAATGGCAAAAGGCCGTGGCTAATTTTAGAAAAAAAATTCAGGAAATATTTAAATGTTAGAAGACGTCTATTGTAAGGTCTTACACATTCATATAACCTGAAAATTCCATTCAAACATATAATTTTCATTCAAATGTATAAATTTCATACAAATTCCATTCATACAACCTGGAAATTCCATTCAAACATACAAAAATATCCATACAAATTCCATATAACCAATCATACCATTCAATTCAATTTCATACCATTCAAAAAATGTATATAACCAATTCATACAATTCATGACATTCAAAAGAAAACTAAACCAAATATAAAAAAAAAGAGAAACCTATTTGTTGGTGTCGGTCGCGCTATTAGTCACACTTTTGTCAACATTTTCAACATTCGAATCTCTTGTAATAGACGTGATTATGTTGTCTTGTCCTTAGCTCGACTGACCCTAATGAAAAAAATTTTGAAATTACAAAGAAAATATGAATGATATATATATAAATGCTAATTATCTTAATCGTCTCTCGACGTAAGTCTTTTCTTACTTTCTTAAGTATATCAGGCATTTGTTTTTGAATGACTTCTTGGAATGAGGTCATATTTCAATGCTACGAAGGGTGTACGAAAAGACGAGATCGTACAATCGAGTCGCTAGACGACGATGAGGTGTAAATTACAATTCAACGCTAAACTGTTTGGATAATTTTAATAAATTGTTTGACATATGATTCTGTTTAGGTTACGAGCAAGCCTATTTCGTATGATGCAGTCAAGATTGTGGCTGAGGTGAAGAGGAAAAAGATTTGAATTTAGGCTGACCCTGTAGTATCTATCTTCTGTTTGTATGTTGTATGATATGTCTTATGAATTGTTGTAGGAAATATGGTAGTAGATGTAGTATGATGGTTATTTTATTTTTTCGTATTATTTAAAGACATGTAAAATTTGTACTTTCAAATTGCATGTAAGACATGACTTGCACTTATGATATGAAAAGAAATTAATAGATTTTTGATTAGCAAGGATACAATTGCAATTTAGTCCAACCGACCTTACCCGGATATCTTTGGAACAAACCTTTTTGGAATTGCGTTCCAAAGGTATAGTTTACTATTCTTTTATCAACAAAATGGTAAAACTAATTATATGTTGACATTGAACTTGGATTTTTTCAGTCTACAAATTCGCAAATTAATGAATTCGAACACTAATCGGAAGGTAAGTCAACTTGAACAAATATAATTTTGTGATAGATAAATATCAATTTTGCATTAATGGATTACACAGGTGATTGGGAGGATTTAGAGAGTTTAAGTCGAAAAAAGGGAAAGGAAAATGAGGTTAGAGATATTATAAATATTTTTTCGTCTAGTGATTTGTTAGTTTCGAAATCAAAACCCTATACAGGTACTCTAAGAGCATCCACATCACATGAGCCAAAAAATGATTGTGAAAAGGTTATAGAAAATGAACACATAGATCCGATTAGTGAAACCCAACAGGGAGAACCTGTGATAGTAGACATGATATCAACTTTGGACATCATGTACTTGGATGGAAACCTAGAGCCTAATTCTATAGACCATCCTAGTTTTGACCTACTCAATAGTGTTGGATACGAAACTCCAACTCCTATGATCGTAGAGACCCCCAATTAAGTACATCTACTCAGAGACAAATTTAATAATTAATATAAGAGAGGGTGATGAGAAATATGAAGAATATTTACATGACAATCGATATAGGAAAATGAGTGTTTGGTTTAAGGGTATAGGGTCATATAACGTGTTACAATTAAAATATGAGTTCTTCAAGAAGAAACTCAGTGGTGTTTTTCCCATGTATAAAGAACAAATGGAAAAAAGGATGAGAGTGAAAATACCTAGTCCACAATTAAATTCTCCTGATTTCTGGACATCAACAGCGGCAACTGTTGATGCAATAGAAGAGGGTATTGCAAATAGGAAGAAATTTACTACAGAAGATTTGGAGAATGTGATCCGACGTATAGATTTCAGTCCGAGAAATAAAGACGGCGTGATATCGTTGATGGTCAAAAGAGTAAAAGATCGGAGAGCTTTTGAGGTACGTAATAGTTGTACATAAGTTTACTTTCTTTGACTATGAAAATATATTTACATTTATTGTTTGTATATAGACGTTTGAAAAGAGTAAAATTGAAGAGATAAATCGAGAACTTGAGGAAAAGAAAAAGATTTCAATAAGGAGTCACGAAAGGATTAAAGATATAATTGAAAAACCATTGTAAGTGAATTCTAAAAGATCTAGTAGTAGGAATTCTTCACTGTTTTTTGTAAATAACGATAAAAACAATTGCTTGTAGTTATGTGGGAAAGATTTTTGTCCTCGACATAAATCCAATGGTGAAATGTAGAGAACAGGAAGTGCTGGATATAAAACAACAAAAGGTCTATAGTTGTGCGGTAAGTAACTACGAACATTTCAAATTCTGATGTATTGGCCATCGATTGACTACATATTTTGCAGATCGTGGATTTGTACTCAGCGATTATTATGGCAGAACTAGTGAAGAACGACACACCTGATTACAGAATACAAATATTAAAAAGTGTCATATTCAACGAATCGGACATAAGAATATGTATGGGAGCACCTGATCAGGTAGATGATTCGAGGTTGAATCGTTTCGATGACGCAGTGTTATGGGGCATGCACGGTGACATAGAGTTACATGCATGCCACATTATTATACCTCTCTGCACGAAGGGCCATTGGCATTTTCTAACATGGTCTAAGGTTCTAAATTCTTTTTTCCACTACGATTCAAACTACAGATGTGAGGGAATAGAGAACACGAGAAATGCACACCACGTGGTAATACTAACCCCTAGAATTATATTGTGGGTTAATTTACGCATATTCTAATAATTTCATATGCTTTGGTAACCTAGGTAGTTTGGATGACATATTTCGTGGAGAAGTATTTGAAGGTGGTGGGAAAACAAAGATACGTCGACTGTAGGCCTCACCCGCAAGAGTTCAACATTTCCTTAAACGGGGGTCTATATATGATCCATGGCATTAGCTCATACGTCGACGCTTTGTTGGAAGAGGTTGATTCATTCGATCACGGAGTTATATTAGAGTGGACGAAGACAAACATTCAAAAAAGCAATTTACAAATCTTGCATCCACAACATTTCATACGAACCTTGGTTCAACAATGAAAGATAGTTGACCAATACATGACATTAACATTTAGGTGTTACAAGTTTTTGCCGCATGACCAGAAATTTTACATTTACTACATGTTTTTTTCCTAGTAAATTTAATTTCACAAGTACTCTTGAATCTTAAATCTGTTTTACTAGGACGACCAACATTCTTACCGCTACCCTTCGTTTTCGCAATCTTCGGATTAGTGACCTTCGGAATAGAATTATCAGAAGTATGAATTCTAGTGATCGATCTTGTTTGAGATTTTGGGGTGAAAATAATGTGATTTTCATCCTCGAACTTACGAATGAATCCCTCTAGAGCGGCAACTAAATTTGACTGCATCTAAACACTGGTAGATGCGATTTCTCGATTTTGTTAAAGATCTGCTTCATCTCAGTAGAACGCATCGGACATGAAATAGTCTTGGTCAAATTTTTCTCAGTCATAAACCAACGAACAGATATCAAAGAGTCCAGTAAACTAGTCATTCCGAAAAAGGTTAACATTCCACATGAACACTTGGGTTTATCTTTACCATCTGAGACATCGATTGTAGCTGATATTAATTGGGTGAAAATTCCAATAGCCTGATATGTAACGTTGTTCTGAAAAGTACGAGATGGACGTAAAAAATGAAACATAAAATGAGTACACATTTTAAATAGAAAATTTTTTAGGGTGACTTACTAATGGTCTAATGTAGTAAGAAAGGCTCTTTTGAACCTGATATTGATAAATTACGAACGATTGACAGGTATATTTGTTAAGAAGGCAAGATTCTATTTGAAGTTTAGTAATAAGCAGGGTAGGAGAGTCTCTATCCATATGGTCTAGTAGATCTTGCTTGTTACTTACGTTGACCTTTACAAACAGTCTCGAGAGAACCGACGAATTCGTATAAGGTAGAGAATCTCTTTACCTTAGTCACGATCACATAATTCATTCCTTCGCTTCGTTGGGTACTCTGCATTCCGGCGAAAAAATAGTCTTTCAAGTAAATAGGACACCACTTCTTCCGAATAGAAAACATTGTAGTAAGCCAGGTATGATTAGACAGTCCATTATCTTTCAACCAAACATTCCATTTCGTTTCAAAGTCTACAACAGATTCAGAATTGTTAAGTATTTGATGGAACCGATTCATCTCCTTTTTGTTCCTATACACAGGACCGACCTTATCACACATTTTATGAGTTATATGCCATTTACAAAGCCGATGGAAAGCGGTTGAAAATTATTTTTCGATGGCGACTTTCATTGCAGCATCCTAATCAGTTATTATTGTAGACGGTGCAATAGACATACATTTTTTGAATTAAGAAAATAACCATATAAATGATTCAGATACCTCGTTGGCAAGTACTCCTGATCCAAATAATATGGAACTGCCATGATTATTGACCCCACAGAACATGGCAAAAATAAGTTTGTAACGATTCGTGTTGTATATGGTATCGAATATAATTGCCTCTCCGTATTTTTTGTAATCCTGAATGTATATCGAATCTACCCAAAATAAATGTTTTAATGCACCTGTCGAAGAAAGATAGGTATTAGTGAAAAATTATAACAAAATAAAACACTACGTGATATTATTAGAATATTATACCATCATCGTCGATAACGTATGAATAGAAGAAATTTGCATCTTCAGATTTGATCTGTTCAAAATTTTCAATCATCAGATCAATGTCATGGATCTTTACATTGATCAAATTGTCCCTACGCAAGTTGTAGTAATCAGTCATCAGGAAGGGATATTGTTCCAAACCACCATTCTGATTGGCGACATAAGAATATTGTTGACTAAGAGCAATATTACTAGCCTCCATGTCGTGTATAATGTTCCGAGCATGATAATCAATTTTCCTATTAACAGGAAGGAATCTCCTCTTACTTGGTGTTGCTAGGTCATGATTATGTACACTGTCGTAGACAGAAATGAACCATACAGTATCCATCTTCATAATTGTAATTTTTGCTTTGCATCCACAACGAGGGTTCGAAATTCTATGTGGCTTGTCGGCTGCGACATTTGATGGTGGGATTTTTGCATTGGTCCACCCTTGTTTGGAACACACTAAGATACGCCTACATATACCATCTGCATCATTAGCGCATGTACTCTTTCTTAAAGAAAAACCATTCTTCCCGGCGTACGAGTAATAACATGTTTCAGCTTCCACAAATGTTGGAAAAAACAAACCTACGAATGATTCTACGACGATCGGAGAATCGGTGGGATGATAACTATTTTAAAAATATATATTACACTCTTTCAATCTATATATTAAGAAATTGCAAATTTGTATATACCTTTTAACACCATCTTTAACACCATCGTCGGCAGTGAAATTAACGGACATGTGGACTATTCAATAAGTAAGAGGTAATTAGTTATAAATTTCTAATACAATGAGATGATTGAAAACAGAACTTTTAAAAAATAAACAAAGAATATAAAATTTATAAAATGAATATGGAGTACGACAGAGAATAGTGAGGGCACACAATATGAATGGGTACGATTAGAGTACTGAATTAAAGTATTGTGTGGATGTTGTAAGGAAAATTTTCGAATTTGGAAGAGGGTTAGGATATATGAAATTTTTTATACGTTATTAACAATTAAATAATAAGGTGGATAAACAGTATAACTGATTTGTTGCATAAGAATACAGTACAGAAAGAAGACATAGTACATCATATTAGAGATACAACTGATTTGTTGTGTAAGGGTACAGTACATATATAAGGAGTGCAATACATTAGAGATACAACTGATCTGTCGTAAAAGAGTAGAGTACAAAAATAAAAACAGATACATCAAACTAGCATTACAACGATTTTATATTACAAGATACGATACAGTAATTGAAAAACTAATCTAACGATAGGTCTGCAATCTCTGATAATACTGGAGGTCACCTTCTCCAGGAAACTGCTCATGGCTAACAATAGGAATGACATTAGGATTAGGTAAAGAATTAAAACATATATCATACATATATGGATAAGAAGGATGTCGCTCATAATAGTAGTAATAAGGACTAAGTAGAATGAGAATGAAATATGGTGTATGGTTTGAATAATGATGGATATATTGTCATGAAAATTATTAGGATATGTAAGAATATTGTCATGAAAAGTATTAGGATATGTATGATTGAAATTAGGCATGACATGCGGATAAACCTTGTGATATGATTAAGGATAAGCTTGATGATTCGGGAAAAATCTGTTGGAATAATCTTGGTTGGCACATGGTACATTGGAGGATGACGAATGAATGGGATGACCATGATATGGGGAAGTGACATTGTATTCTGTGAGGTGTTTGCCGTCGTAGTGTGTTGGTTCAGCAATGAATCCGGGACCTAGAAAATCAGGTAAGGAGAACAACCCGGGAGGGAATACAAAACTTGAGGAATCATCTTGGTCAGTCGATGTCTCATTTGCAGTAGAAGGGATTTCCGATGTCTCATTTCCGGTGGAAGGAACATCTGATGTCTCTATTCTAGTAGTAGAGATATCACTATCATCGTCGGAGATGATAATAAGATGGAGAGTTTCCATTTTCGTAGAGGTATCAAATATGTGGGATAAGGATTAATGAAAAAACTTAAGCATTATTTGTAGAGGAAGAAGATGAAGTACAAATTCTTTTGTGTCAGTAGTAGACAGATAGGAAGAAATGACATACATAGTCATGTCGATTAACATTGAGAAGAGTTCTAGAAAAAAAGCTAAAAATTTAAACAAAAATAATGAAGAACAAACATACTTTTGAAAATAAACTGAACAAACTTAATGGTGATTTGATGACGAGGGATGTTTGTGGAAAGAAAATGGGAGAAGAAGAAAAAATAATGATGGTATAGTATTTTAATAAGATGTATATCAACTATTCAACAAATAAAACCGAGAACATCATTCATGTGCAGTATTATGTCAAAAAATAATGGTCAAGAATATTAATTAGCTAGAAATAAAAGAATAAAAATATTAATACATATATAGGTGTAGGTAGGATAATGTTGATAGTTAATTTACACATAATACAAAACCAAAAAATACTGCTCACATTCGTACGGCTTGCAGTAATACCTCGAGATTCTACCCACCGTTGTACATCTTTTACTTGTTCGTGTATAACATCATCAGAACCATTCATTTTTGGGGAACTTCTCATCCGACGGCGCACAAGAAACGGCACAAAAATGGCACATAGACAAATGGCACACCTGATAATTTTCCATATTATTTAATTGATTACTATTTATTTAATTGGGTATAAGGGGATGGATTACGAAAATCATATGTCTAGCTATTGGATTGTTGAAAAATTATTTATCTAAATATGAAGTTGAAATAACGTATTTTCGAAATATTTGTCTAACTTTTGGGCGTATACAGGGGGAAAGGGAGGGCAATTCCCCCCCCCCCCAAATTTGTGAATTTCATAAGGACCTATATGTAATTTTTAATTATATAGGGGGTTAAATATAATTTTTATACTGATATTTTAGGATGGTTAACTTATAAATTTTACATAATAAAATTAATTATAAAATATTTTTTCATATATCCCCCAAATCCCTAAATCCCCTATATCTTAAATCCCCTATCATCATGGTATTTCTTGTTTTTTGGACTTGAAATTAAAAAACTGAAAGGTAAAAATGAGTGTTGATTATTTCATTTAGTTAGTTAACAAAATCAGGTATAATGGCTAACAGTCCTCTTAACTTTAATATTTTTATCAATGTGTTTATTTATATTTTGAATATTAATTAATGTATTTAATATTCATTTTATGAATAGGTAATGCCAAAATTTTATTTTAAATAGTAAAAAAAATTCACCTTCGACGAATTTCGCCCCCTACTAGGGATTCCTAGATACGCCACTGCATATATATTGCACACTCAATTATATGTTGCATTAGCGAATAATTAAGGGGAGAAGGGTGCAATATTGTAAAGATCTTGTATGATTAAGATCTGATGTAGATGTATTAAACTTGACTTTTATTAAAATGATTAACTGGAAATGGATGTTGAAATATTGCAAGTTAAACGTTTGTATGTATTAAGAAACTATTGATCTTATCATATGCAGGAAAAATATATTTGAGTACAGGATAAAATATATGTATATATATGTTTAAGAAAAATGATTGAATCGAATGGAGTTGCAGATGAGCATATAGATCGATACAATGTTGAATTATTATGGTCAGACTATTTCTACATGTATGTGAAAATTTGTATGCACTGAATGTAAATGCATGCGTTGGTATAATAGATAGAATAATGGATAATAAATCGTTACAGTAACTATCCAAGAGTGCAGAAGCTATCCAAGAAGATTGATACTCGAAGACTTGCTGGATTACCGTGAATAGAAGATTCCCAATGGCAGATATTATTCCAACGAGGGAGGATGATCTTGAAATTCAAAATATAACCAGTGAGTAATCCAAGCGTGTGGCTTGTATATTTATTGTGTTGAGGACAACGGTCATCAGAAGTTGAAACGTCTGTGTTGACTGTATTATTCTTGACATGTGTCGAGATATGTATTGAGGTCAGAAAAGTAAAAATGTATCATATTAAGTTCACCATTTTAATAAGCCCCCTCAAAAGGTAAAAACTTGGGCTTCTAAGATTTATTCCTTTTGGATTTATTGGTATGTAGGACCACATTATATATTGTCGGGAATATTTGGAGAACTTTCTTTGTCTTTTAGGGTTTTCCCTTTTCTGGAGCGAAAGCTGTGTTCGTGCGGGGGAAAAAATGCGGGTAGGTTTCCTTCACTTCTTAGTGCTTGCATGTTCTTTTTTCTTGATTTTCCGATGATGTGTGCATGTCTTTCATCTGTAGCTTTTCACGCAAGTGTCTGAAGAGTCCTCCAGTGATGTCTTTGGTAAAAATATCCGCTACGTTTTCTTTCATTTCTATTTTTTTCAGTATTATCTCTTTCTGTAAAACTTTATCCCTCACTGTGTGTATGTCAATTTCAATGTGTTTCGTTCTCTGGTGTAAAATGGGATTTGTCGCTATCGCCATAAAAAAAGAGTTGTCTATGTATATCGTCGGGATAGGTATATGTGCATGTCCATTTCTTTCAGTAACTGTTTTAGCCAAGTTATTCCGCATGTTGTATGCGCTATCGCTCTATATTCAGCTTCAACCGATCGATGAACTGGCCACTGCATGTTGCTTTTTGTCTGTCAGGATACAAGGTTATTGCGTATAAAGATGGTGAACCCCGATGTCGATCTTCTTGTTAATGAACATGATGCCCAGTCGGAATCCGAGAATGTTGTAAAGCCTGAAATTTTAGAGCCTGAAAAGAATAGTCCTCGGCCAGGTGAATTCTTGACGTATCTCAAGATTTTGTTTATCTTTTTGTTGTCACCTTCTGTGGGTTTTGTCATTTTTTGACTTAAACAATTTACTGTGTGTGATGTCAGGCCTCGTCACTGTTAAATATACTAATTTGTCAACTATCTTCCTATATTCTGTAGGATCCTTTAGAAGTTCATCTTGTGAATCTTGTTTCTTTGTTTCATATGGGTAGATATAGGATATTCTCTTGGTTTGGCGTGTATGTAATTATATTGTTCTAGAATTTCCAAGGCATATTTCCTTTGGCTATAATAAAAATCCCATTTTGTTTTTTGTGAATTCTAATCCTAGAAAGAATTTTAATTTTCCTAAGTTCTTAATGTTGAAGAAATTAGTTAATTTTTCTTTTAATTGTATTATGAGATTAAGGTTATTGTAGGTGTTCAATAGATCATCAACGTATGCCAGGATGAAAATTTTATTTTTTCCTTTGATTTTCTTAAAAAGGGCATAATCTAATCTAGTTTTTTTTAATCCTAGTTTTTCTAAAACTTGTTTTAGTTTTGTAAACCACATTCTTGAAGCTTGTTTTAATCCATATAATGATTTGATTAGTTAAAAGCTAATTTACTATTTTTGTTAGGTTGTTTATTGATTTTTAGTCCTTGGAGAATATTCATGTAGACTTCTTCATGTAAGTCTCCGTGGAGGAAGGCGTTTTGAACATCCATTTGGTATAGGTGCCAACCTTCAGTGGATGCTATAGATATTAAGGTCCTTAGTGTTGTTATTCTTGAAACTGGTGCAAAAATTTCATTGTAATATATCCCTTCTATTTATGTACGTGTACTCTTTTGCTACTAGTCTGACTTTGTATTTATCTAAGGAACCATCAGCTTTTAATTTCGTTTTATATACCCATTTACATCCTATAGTTTTTGTTTCTTTTGGAATTTCTATTATCTCCCAAGTGTTATTTTTTTTAAAGAATTTATCCCTGATTTCATGGCCTCCTGCCAATGAGCTTGTTTGCTTGCCTGAGTATAACTTTTTGGATCTTTATGTTCCAATATTTTGGTGAGAAATGCTTTATGTTTCTCAGAGAATTGGTTATATGCTAGTGGTGAGACATGCCTGATCACGTCAGTCACTCCCAGCAACGCCCTTCGACAAGGACTAGGGTTCCGTCGCTTTATGCCGGACCCCCGGAGAGTTCTACGAATTCGGAAGAAGTGTCTACGTCAAGTACTCAAGGCAGCACCTGGGAGTCGCCGACTGGGACTACCAAGTCGCCGACTCCAGGGGTGAATCGCTGACTCTAGGCCTCGTGGACAGTTCTGGTAGACTGCCACTGGGCTCATGGGGAGTCGGCGATTGAACCTCTGGATCGGCGATTTCCACACCTGAGTCGCCGACTTCCAGCCGTTACTTGGGTGGGCCCACGTCATTAAGGCACCCTTCAATAGGATACCTTAATGGGGTGGGCCCCACGCTAATGAATGGGGAAACGTCTCCCAGGACCCTATAAAAGGGGTCCTTGGGGGACCTCTACCCTCAGGTCATTCCCACTTGACACACACCAACCAGAGCAACACTTGGAGCCCGAATCGCCTACTCCCAAGAGAGTCGCCGATTCCCCTCCCCTTCTGCAGGTACATTGACGTAGAGTGTGCGTCGTGGACTCCAAAGCCTCCGGCCCTCCTCGCAACCCCGCGAGCCTACTGGTAGCAGATTTTGTGCTTCATCAGCTGGCGCCGTCTGTGGGACATCGAACTACGATATCCCGTCGTAATTGCGACATTTTCTTCGCAAAGTTCAGCTCGATTCCCTTAGGGTGAGTCGCTGACTTTGTGTCAAGGAATCTCCGATTCACACAGGCAATCGCCGACTCCACTCAGTGAGTCTCCGATTGCGGGTTATTCTGCTAGCTAAGAGTGTTGTCCACGACCAGACTCGAAGGAAAAGCTACCTAAAGCAGTCCCCGATTCCACAATCGTGTGTCGCCTATTCCATCTTGTGAATCGCCGACTAACCTTGTGAATCACCGACTCCACTTGGTTTTTTCTCGAGCCTCTACTCAGCTCGAAAGTCAAAAAAAAAAAAAAAAAACTAAGGCAGTCGCCGACTCCACTTGGTTTTTTTCGAGTTAGCTCAATCAATACCTACGCTCCGGTTGGAATTCGCTTTTGTCATCTATGACATCTGAAAGGCAAAAGCACGATTACCATCTGAGAAACAAGAGTAAATCCTCAGTGGTACCCGATGGGGCATACACTGAGCATCCTCAGCCAAACATACAAGTTGAAAGGTTCGAGGATGCTCAAACTGATCTGCCCCCTCGGACATCCATCTCTCCTGCTCTAGAAGCAAGGTTGGTTAACTTCATGGATAACATTGAAAAAAGAGTTAGCAACCTTGAGAAAGCAAGGAGTCAGAGAACCATCACCCGCAAGAGAGCGTGTGAATCAGCTTCTCACAATTCTCCAACTACGGAGAAAAAGAAAGGTCCAGAGCCAGAAAAATCAAGAGCTGGACCCAGTAAGAGTCGCACTGATAGGACTCTTACAACACGATTCGTAGAGGGCCTCCGTCGGAAGCTGGCCGACACTCTAGTCATCAGCAATCCGATCGAGTTCTTAAGAGTCAAAAGCACTCCTTTCCAAGAGGACCTTTTGAAGGTGGCCTTTCCACCAACCTGGCGGGTACCCAGAATAGAGTCGTACGATAGTTCGAGTGATCCACAAGATCACGTCAACCTCTACCTCAGCATTCTGGAACCGCAAACCACTGATAACGCACTGCTGTGTCGAGCATTCCCCGGCACTCTTAAGGGCAATGCCTATCGATGGTTTTCCGGTCTGCCAGCTGGATCAGTTTCCAGCTTCGCAGACCTCGCGTCCAAATTCATCGCCCAACATGTGGGGATGATTAGGATCAAACACAGTGCCAATGCACTACTGGCGCTACGACAGGACAAACTGTCTCTAAGGGATTACACGATTAAGTTCACTTCAATGATGACAGAAGTGAGCGACTTAATCCCAAGTCTGGCCATTGCGGGGTACACAAACGGGCTGGTACCCTACTCCCCTCTGGCCCTGAATCTCACGCTCCATAAAGTGGAGACCTTACCCGACCTCTTCCAACGAGCTCAGTCATTCATTGAGGTGGAAGAGCATAATGAAAACAAGCTAGTGGAACTTGAGAACACTAGCTTCAAAAAGCAAAAGTTCGAGAGAAAGAGCTACAATGACTCCTCGAACAGATACACTAGCGATGCGGCTGATTCCTTCAGAAAGGATTGGAAGCCTAAACACGATAACAAGGTGTATCAAACATCCATCAAACAATCGCCAAGGGGTCCACCTCAACCTTGGAGGAACCGGACCCCACTAACAATCAGCAAAGGCGAGCTGTTTGAAAAACTGAGGAACAGAGCGGATCTGCCCGCTCCTCGCTCTATGGACCCTGCAACCAAGGATCGCCGTCAGAAAAGTGGAAAATTCTGTAAATTCCACAAGGACCACGGCCATCTGACAGACTATTGCAGGGAATTCTCGCTCTATGTCGAGCAATTAATTTCGAACGGCGAACTTGACAACCTGGTCAAAGGATCCTGAGATCGAAACGATTGCAAGTCTGACACGAAAGGGAAGCGCCCACGCTCTCCTTCACCAGACAGCGACAATAGCGAGGACCACCCACGGAAAACCATCCATATGCTATTTGGTGGTAGACCCACAGGAAGGCTAACATAACTAAGAGGAGTAGGAATAAGCTGTCACCCAAAAGTCCTTGCATCTGGCACACGGACAACGTACAGCAACATCGTGCTTAGTATTAAGCGCGTTAGAGCCTCTTAGTCTATATGCTAGTTTAAAAATTACAAATCTTACTGTTGTAATTTACATTTTTTAATAAAATTTAGATTTATCATCTACCTACGACTCTAGCTAGCACCCCACACTATGAATCTATTTTGTCGCTATTGCCTTAATAGATTAAAATCGTCTTTAACACATTACGATTCAACTCAATCTAGATATGGGTCCAAAAAGTTGCGGAATCGGCGAGTCACGGCCAGCAGTCGCCGACCCAATGGCAGTTGAGCCTTTTCCCCTCCGCTTGAAGGATTTTCCCTTGACGGGACCTGCATGTGTCGCCGACTCCACGATGGGAATCGCCGACACAGAGGTCTCAGGAATCTCCCCCAGCTCGAGAGGCTCCCGCACGACCACAAGGGCCTTGCACTGTGTCGCCGACTCCACAAGGGGAGTCGCTGACACTGGCGAAGCACCAAGCAGTTCGTGCACAGAGGCACTCAGTTCCAAATTATGAGGTGGCACGACCGGAGTCGCCGACTCAACCTCTCTGTTGGGAGAGGGAATCGGCGACTCAACGGTGTTCAACACCTCATCCAGACCCTCAGCGGTCAGCTCCGCTATAAAGGCTGACGTTTCAGTTTCCTTTAGTGGGGACAAAGGGGAATCGGGGGTAGACATAACGGGAATCGACGATTCGAAGGTGGAAAACTTGGGAATCGGCGATTGAAAAATCTGGGGATTTAGGCAATTGAAGAGACAAAAGGTGTTGTGAGGTTTTGGGGAAAACCTCTCCACTATTTATAGCCCCTGGGAAAATTGCAATAATCCCCCAGAAAATCCAAAATTTACAAAATTTGAGATCAGGAATCGATCTCCAAATCCCCCGAATCACGCCAATATCGCCGACTCCACAGGGCAGTCGCCGACTCCGAACAAAAACTCAC
The DNA here is from genome assembly GCA_001185155.1 of Zostera marina. Classification (NCBI taxonomy): domain Eukaryota; kingdom Viridiplantae; phylum Streptophyta; class Magnoliopsida; order Alismatales; family Zosteraceae; genus Zostera; species Zostera marina. Next base: position 277,674 of record LFYR01002038.1, read on the forward strand.
AGCACTGTAAGATACATTTTCTTATTTGGAGATTTTACAAATATTCCCCGGATATCCTCCAAATATCCCATGGATCTCCCAAAAAGATCCGACGGTTACACTAGGAGTCGCCGACTCACAGAGGGAGTCGCCGACTCGCAGGGGTAAAAAACAAAAATGCCTCCTGCAGTTACCCAGACCATAGGTATCGCCGACTGGTGGCCTCCAGTCGCCGACTCCGGGTAAAGTAACAATAAAAACTGCCCCAAGTGCACGTTTTCAAGGGGGAATATCACAAGCTCTCCCGACACTTCTGACGCTTCGGTCAGAATTCGTCACACTTCAGGAGGGAGTATCACAAGCTCTCTCCATCGTTAGGGTTCCAAATTACAAGGCAACCCTCGAGTGTCGAATATTTCTGATACGTCGTCCGCTCTATCTCTAATAACTCTACGCTAATCTGGAGGTGTAAATTATCCGTAAATTTAACCATAGACTGAGCTACGATTCGTACGACCAAGCCTACGCCCAGAGTGGCTAGCAATAGGGTTAGCAGAGTCTAATTTACGTCCAGAGCGGCTAAATTACGACTTGTGAATCTAGTTTCGGGCCTTAGTTACAGTTTAAAGGGTAATTTATACGAAAGATTAGCAAAGGAAAAACAATAGATAGCTTGCCGACAGTCGCATACTTCGAAAAACACTCGTCGCAAAAGTTTGTGTGTCACAAGGGCACAATTTTCGAAGGAGAGTATCACAAGCTCTCCCGGCACTTCTGTCTATTTGGATAGAAGTCGTCAAACTTCAAGGGGGAGTATCACAAATTCTCCCGACACTTCTGTCAATTTGGATAGAAGTCGTCACATTTCGAGGGGGAGTATCACAAACTCTCCCGACACTTCTGTCAATTTGGATAGAAGTCGTCTCATTTCGAGGGGGAGTATCACAAACTCTCCCGACACTTCTGTCAATTTGGATAGAAGTCGTCTCATTTCGAGGGGGAGTATCACAAACGCTCCCGACACTTCTGTCAGTTTGGATAGAAGTCGTCTCATTTCGAGGGGGAGTATCACAAACTCTCTCGACACTTCTGTCAATAGAAGTCATCACATTTCAGTGGGGGAGTATCACAGGCTCTCCCGACACTTCTGTCGCTCTGGCCAGAAGTCGTCAAAAAACTTGAGCACGGTAAAATCTGTCGCTTCGGCCAGATTTACCGAGGACAAATTTGAGCAAAGGAGGGACATCATGAAAGGTAGATCACACGGTAAGTTCAATAATAAATATATGCATTTTCGAACTGATCTAGTTGTTTGGCAGGATGTTTTCATTTTTGCAGGAATGGTTCTAATAGTGAACCAGGTTCTAATAGTGAACCAGGTTCTAATAGTGAACCAGACTCTGATAGTGAGTCAGCAGGTTCTGTATCCGAGGCAAGAATCGGACTCTGATAGTGGATCTGTAGCCTTGGTCAGAATCAAACTCTGATAGTGAGTTAGTGAGTCAGTGAACCAGGTTCTAATAGTGAACCAGGCTCTGACAATAAGTCAGCAGGTTCTGTATCTGAGGCGAGAATCGGATTCTGATAGTGGATCTGTAGCCTTGGTCAGAATCAGACTCTGATAGTGAGTCGGATTCTAATAGTGAGTCAGCAGGTTCTGTATCCGAGGCAAGAATCGGATCCTGATAGTGGATCTGTAGCCTTGGTGAGAATCAGACTCTGATAATGAGTCGGCACTTCTGTCGTTTCGGCCAGAAGCTGTCACATTTTTTAGCATGATAGATCTGTCGCTCCGGATAGATCAATCAAGGATTTATTGAGCATAAGGAGGAGAAGCATGAGAGGCAGCTCCACACGGCAAGGTCAGTAAATCAATAAATACATCCTTTAGACTGATATAGTTGTTTTGCAGGTTGTTTTTTGTTTTGCAGGCATGATTCTGTCGCTTCGGCCAAAATCAGACCAAGAATTATGTTGTCGCTTTGGCTTCAATAGTTCTTCGAACATTTGGAGATCATTTTGTCGCTTTGACCTTAATGATCTCGACCCATCTTGCGCTTCGGCCTATGGGGTAACCGTCGTTGCGGACACCAAGTCGCTCTTGATCAGGGTAGACTATAAACATCAGTTCTGATAGTGAACTAGATTCTCGCGCTTCGGCCAGAATCATATTCTAATAGTGAATCCACGCGATCTGTCGCTTCGGCCAGAACCCGATTCGGATAACAAATCCACACATTCTGTTGCTTCGGCCAGAATCAGATTCTAATAGTGAATCCACGCATTCTGTCGCTTCGGCCAGAATCCACACAGCAAAAGTCGCTCTTGATCAGAGTAGGACTATAAACATGTAGTTCCATTGGCCTGGAACTAGATTCTGATAGTGAATCAGTCCATCTGATAGTGCATGGACCACGTGGAGCCATTAGTGTCGCTGTGAGCGCAATGACTCAATCCCATCTTGTCGCTTCTTGCCTTGATGCGGATCACCTTGCTTGGGGGGGGATACTGGCGGTACATGGGTGTTTTGCCATGCTCTCTTCAGGGGGGAGTACTGGTGAGACATGCCTGATCACGTCAGTCACTCCCAACAACGCCCTTCGACAAGGACTAGGGTTCCGTCGCTTTATGCCGGACCCCCGGAGAGTTCCACGAATTCGGAAGAAGTGTCTACGTCAAGTACTCAAGGCAGCACCTGGGAGTCGCCGACTGGGACTACCAAGTCGCCGACTCCAGGGGTGAATCGCTGACTCTAGGCCTCGTGGACAGTTCTGGTAGACTGCCACTGGGCTCATGGGGAGTCGGCGATTGAACCTCTGGATCGGCGATTTCCACACCTGAGTCGCCGACTCCCAGCCGTTACTTGGGTGGGCCCACGTCATTAAGGCACCCTTCAATAGGATACCTTAATGGGGTGGGCCCCACGCTAATGAATGGGGAAACGTCTCCCAGGACCCTATAAAAGGGGTCCTTGGGGGACCTCTACCCTCAGGTCATTCCCACTTGACACACACCAACCAGAGCAACACTTGGAGCCCGAATCGCCTACTCCCAAGAGAGTCGCCGATTCCCCTCCCCTTCTGCAGGTACATTGACGTAGAGCGTGCGTCGTGGACTCCAAAGCCTCCGGCCCTCCTCGCAACCCCGCGAGCCTACTGGTAGCAGATTTCGTGCTTCATCAGCTAGATAATTAGTTATTGGATATCTTGTTAGGTTGTAGCATACATAGTCATTTAGCTTTGTTGGTTTTCTTCTTTCTCTTATTGGTCTTGTTATGTTTTCTTCATCTTGGCTGACTTCTGTGTTTTGATTTTCTTGATTTTGTGTTTCATTTTCATTTTCCATATTTTGTCCTTGTAAGATGTTCTCACATTCCTCTGGAATTTCTATATTTATAAGAATGGTTTCTTGTTCAGACTTTTTAATTTCATTCTTGAATGGGAATATGGTTTCATAGAATGTTACGTCTCTAGTGATGTGTATATCATGATTTTCTAAATCCAGAACCTTATATCCTTTACTTTGTGTGGAGTATCCTATGAATGATCTTTTTGTGACTCTAGGTTCAAACTTTGTGGTTGGTCTGTTTGTTTTAAAATAACAAAGGCATCCAAAAACTTTTAAGTTTTCATAGGAGGGTTCTTTTTGGAATAGCCTGAAGTATGGTGTCTCATTGTTGATGACAGGGGATGGTGTTCTGTTGATTAGATAGCATATTGTTTGAATGCATTCTCCCCAGTAGGATTCAGGAATTTTAGATTGAAATAAACATTAGACACCTAACTATGTCTAAAATGTGTCTATGTTTTCTTTCTACCACTGAATTTTATTGTGGGGTGTAGGGGCATGAAAGTTAGTATTTGATGCCCAACTCTTTTAAGAATGTTTGTAGTTCAGTGCTTAAAAATTCAGTACCATTATCTGTTCTTATGATTTTTAAGGAAGTATCAAACTGATCAGTAGCCTCCTTTATAAATTCTTTAAGTTTTTGTGTTGTTCAGCTTTGTTGTGCAGTAGTATTATCCATGTTGCTCTATTGTAATCATCTACTAATGATAGAAAATAATAATGATTGTTGTGTATTGTTGTTTTATATTTTCCCCAAACATCGATGTGTAGTAGTTCAAAAATTTAGTAGTTTTAGAACAGCTTTTAGGAAAAGATAATCTATTAAATTTCGTAGTAGGACATTCATGGCATATATATTCTTTAAAACATGAATAAAAAACATGTTTTTTCTAATTAAATTGTATCTCAAAATAGAGGAGTGTCCTAATCTTTGTGCCACAGTTCAGAGGATGTTGAATGTGTTGCACTTGCTCTAGTCCTCATGTTTTCTTCTTGTGTATTTTCTGTGGTTAAGATGTATAGCCCTTCTTTTCTTTTACACATAGAAATCGAATTCATCTTCGAATCCTGTATTAGACAATAATTATGGTGGAATAAGAGAAAGTGCAATTTTTTGATTTTATCAATTTGATTAAAGATATCAAATTAACATTGAATTCTGGACTTCTTAACACATGTTGTGGTGTTAAGTTTTTATTTAGGTGATATGTGCCAACTTTATACACAGTTACTATATAAGAGTTTGGCATATGAACTCTTATGGGGTATTTTAGAGTTCTTACATTTGACAATTGGATTTATGGCTCCACTGTTAATCACCCATTCATTTTCTGTCTTTACTGTTGAAATTAAACAGTAAGAGTGCATACCAGTGTTTTCTGTTTTGTGGGTTGAAGATGTTTCTTTGATAGCTTTTCCCACATTTGCTGAGTGTTTTAGCTTAGGTCCATTCTGTTTCTCCAGAATTATCATTAATTGTTCATTTGTGAGGTTGTAGCCTGGTTGGTTTCTAGAATTGTTTGCCCAGCTCTCATTTTGACGTTCATTCTCATATTGATCTTATGAGTCATATTCTTCATAATCATCATCTTCCATCCATTGTTGTTGGTCTTGATTATCCTGTTGTTCTTCAGTTTGAGTGTTGTTGGCTCTTAAGGCTCCTCTGTTTCCATTGAAATTTCTGTTGAATGTTCTGTTGTCTCTTCTTTGATAGTTGGTTGCTTGGTTGTAAGGCCTATAGTTTCTTCTAGAGAACTGAGAGTTGTTTCCAATGCGAGGATTAAAAGCATGTTTTTCAGGATATCCGTGCATCTGATAGCAATTGTCTGCAGTGTGACCAGGTCTTTTGCAATGGTTGCAAAAAGGTCTCTCCCTGATTTCTGGTCTAGGAGGTTTGTATGCTCCTTGACTGTTTTCTAATAGGACAGTGTTTGTTTCAAGTGTGGGGGCTTTGCGACTTCTTTGTTACTCCTCCTATTTGATTATGGGATACAGTTCTCCATGTTTTGGCGTTGGTTTTTGTGCCATTAGGATTCCTCTATTAATGGTCATGTATGTGTCATTTAATCCCATGAGAAACTTAACTGATCTTTCAAATTCATCTGGAGGGTCATTGTTTTCCTTATTTGTGTCATATGTGTTCCATAATTTCGTGAGTTTTGTGTAGTAATTAGTACAAACCGAGTCTTGCCCTTGATACAATGTGTAAACTTGTACCAAAACATCATAAAGCATTGCTCCATTAGGCTGGTTGTATCTTGTTTCTAACTCTGCCCACAGAGTCCAGGGGTTATCAGCAGTGAGAAATGATGGTTGAAGTTCAGTTGTCATTGAGCTTAATAACCATGAATGCACCATATCAGTGCAAGATGTCCAATTTTTGTGATTTTTAGGATCTGTGATGCTATCTGGTTTGGGTATTTCTCCAAGTAGAAATCCCAATCTCTGTCTACCACTTACAGCCATTCTGAAGTATTTCTTCCAGACAGGATAATTGTTTCCATCCAATTTGATGGGTACTGTGAAATTTGAAGTTATCTCTTGGCCATAATCTTCTTCCTTAGGTGTAGGATTTTGCATGTTCTAATCAAGTCCATCCATTTTATCTGCAGGTGTTTTATTTGATTATGTTGAGTATGTGGAGAAAGAGAATTATAAAAAACAGGTGGCAGAGAACAATGTTGTTTTGCAGGATGCTAAGAGATGTGTAGATCACTTGATGGTTGAAGAAGATTTTCCTCCACAGCCTGAGCCTACTGCTGATGAAGTTACAAGAGTGAGAAGGGCAACCAGAAGGAGGAAGAGAGAGGAGGGTGAGATTGTCCACGATCCGTTTATGGAATGGATGGACTACAACTGGAAGAACGGTATCTATCCTGATCTTGATAAGGCTCCTAAGGTGCACAACTGGAAGTGGGAACACCCTTCACCAGAAAATTATCTTCCCGAGTGGGATGGTCGTTTTGATGAAAATTATGATACTGATGCAATGGAAAACGGAGGTGTATATGGTTTCAGTTCAAACTCGGAGGCTGATGAATATTATGACTTGGAGATGTTGGGAGTAAGTATAGATACAGTGGAGGTGGACTCAGATGGGAATGAGATTGCAAATGATAAGGATGAAAATGAGGCTGTGGATTCAGATTATGCAGAGTTTCTACAGACTTTACGAAAAGACAAAGAGAAAGGGGATGTGGATGTGGATCCAGATTATGCAAAATGGCTTCAGATGCAACTGAAGAAGAAGGGACCAAAATGAAAGAGAAGGAACTAGATTATATTTTGCTTCCTTTTGAAAAAAACTTTATATTTTGTTTCTCCTTTGGGAGAAAAAAAACTTTATATTTTTTTTTTTGATTAACTTAACTACTTGTGCCTTGTGTGCGGTGGGGATCTTTACCGCTCTGATACCATGTAAAAATCTTGTATGATTAAGATCTGATGTAGATGTATTAAACTTGACTTTTACTAAAATGATTAACATGAAATGAATGTTGAAATATTGCAAGTTAAACGTTTATATATTAGGAAACTATTGATCTTATCATATGCAGGAAAAATATATTTGAGTACAGGACAAAATATATGTATATATATGTTTAAGAAAGATGAATGAATCGAATGGAGTTGCAGATGAGCTTATAGATCAATACAATGTTGAGTTATTATGGTCAGACTATTTCTGCATGTATGTGAAGATTTGTATGCAGTGAATGTAAATGCATGCGTTGGTGTAATAGATAGAATAAATTAAAGCGGAGAACACAAAGCGAGCGGAGACCGATCCAGAACGCAAGCGCGAGCATCTGCGAGTCCTCCGCCTATGAGAGCGAGCACGCCTCCGTATGCGAGTGCGAGCACGCCTCCTTCTGCTTGTTGTCTTCCGTCCGATCCACGAGAGCGAACACGAGTGTGAGCACGTCAGCGAGTCCTCCGTCGGCGCGAGAGAGCACGCCTCCGTTTGCGAGAGCGAGCACGTCTCCACCTGTCCGATCCAGAATCGGCATCTGAAGTAGAACTGAAGAAATTGCGAACACCTCCGCCTGCGTGAACGGGAGCGAGCTCTGACGAGCACTTGTGTACCGCAAGCGATCGCCAAGTGAGCCCTTCCGTGAGCGGGAGAGTGGAGCGATTCCTCCTTCCATTTCCAATTTGGTCATAGTTCCAGATCTACGACACACTCATACCGCGACTCCGCTAGCGTTGCTATCGCGAGCTCTCTGCTGTGAGTGTGATCGACGTTCGGAACCCTCCATCACGAGTAATTAGGGTTGATCTCGCAAGGGATTCAAGGGATTCCCTAATTTGAGTCGGCGAGTTTAAGAGGATGTTGAGAAGATCGACGATTATTAGTGTGTGCACTCGGGATTGTTGTGGTTTAATCGGCGAATGTTGTGAGTGCGATTGGAAGTGTAATTGGCCTTCGCTTATTAAAAAAAAATCGGCTATTGTGTGTTGTTATTTGGCTTGGGAATCCACGTTTGTAACGTTTTTTGGGAAGAACTCATTTCCGCGATAGTTTTGTGAACAGTTTTTGGTGATCTTCACTGTCTCTGATTGGAGCTATCCGATAAACATTAGAGAGATGAGCGTTTTGCGATCTCTGGTGCTTATCTCTATTTAACCTCTATCATTCGTCAGTTCTGGGGGTGTCCCGCGTCCTGCGTGGGGTGCTTGGGTAACGGGGTTATAATAGGAAGGATAGAGTGGAGTGACCGACCAAAGTATAAGACGTTACCCCTAAAAAATAGGTCAACGTAGAAATGAGCGTTGGCGATCTTCGATCGGCCTTCTCTAGTTAATCGCCGCCATTCGTCAGTTCTGCGGGTGCTTCTCTTTAAGGAGTGCTTGAGTAACGGGGTGTCGGTAGAGAGGCTAGGGAGGGAGCAACACATCAGAAACGTGTTCTTACTATCATTGAAATTTACCTTTTCTAGTTACGATGAACGCAAGGGATCAAGCTTATACATGGGTACCAATCGCTAATCACAGACCAATAAGGAACTTGAGCTTCATCCAACCTATACTCATCAACAACCAACCCCATGAGAGAATTGAGGAATCACAACTGGAGGAGGTTACGAAGAAATTTACAATTTTACTGAGGGTGATAGGAATAAATCCTTCGCTTGCCAAATTGAAGGATTTCATAACAAAGAAGTGGGGACTGAAAGAGACTAGAGATTACAAAGTGGTGATATGGGAAGGGATCGGCTTTAAAGGTACAGTTCAGAATGAAAGGGAATTTAAGAAAGTTCTTAGGGAGAAATGGCTCTGGATGGAATCGGAGATTATGTTGGCACAAGAATGGAAACCATCACTGGATTTCAGGACTGAGGCTTTATCGCCGATCCCAATTTGGGTTACTCTACCTGCGCTGAATGAGAAATTCTGGAATGCGGGAATCATCGCTAGAATTGCTAGCACCCTAGGCACACCTCTAAATGGCAGATTTGCGATCAAAGATGATCAAACGATTGTCTAGTTAGTGGTGGTAGTGGATGCTGCCTTTAAATTTTTCGGAAGTACGAAAATAATAATAGATGGACAGAACGGTCAAGTGACTGAGGAAATTGCAGTGAGATATCCATCCGTTCCCCCTTCGTGCAAATGGTGTGAGGGATACGGACATACAACTAAAACTTGTCTCCGAACATCCTTGACAGTGGATGCTACCCTTAATCAAGAACCCGGTTTCTCTAACCCACCACCAAGTATCTCAACAGCGTGCATTAACACTCGTAGAAAGAGAATTACTTTTAGCGAATCCTCTACAGTCCTTGAACAGGAAGGAAATTCAGAATCAGAAACGCAGAGGGCTACGAGGACACAGAAGAGAAGGGCTGATCGAATAAGAAGAAGGCAGAGGCAGAAGCAGCAGAGGAAGAAGAGAAGGATGAAATCAACTGAGGAGGTCGCAACACATACAGTGGAAGTCCTGATCATGAATATCTTAGATGAAGAAGAGGAGGGCTCAGATAGTTCAGTAGATTCGGCACTAAGATTAAATCAACTTGTGAACCAAACTAGGGATATAGATCTTAACGCCAGTCCTCAGGGTCTAAGCCCACAAGACATGCATCAACAAACTTGCTTGTCTTCATCACTAGCTGCCAATGTGGATGAGATCCCAATTCCCGCGATTATGACGATTGATAATTCAAATCCAGAGCTAGTATGGAAACACCAAATCACCCAATTCTTAATTTCACAGGCAGCGCAAGAGGCTCCTCGAGCCGGCACTGCTAGTCATTAAATCCTCTTGACCTCCACCAGGACCGTCTAAGAACCGAGATGGCACTCTTCGTGTAGAATGTGAGGGGGTTCAATGGAAAGAAAAAGAAAAGGGAGGTTATGTCACTAATGGCTAGGAAAAGATTGGAAATTGTTGGAATCCTGGAGACACGAGTCAGGAGAAGCAATCAAGGGAAAGCAGCTGAATTTTTTAATGATACATGAGCACACTTATCAAACTCTAATGCATGGGAACCCGATAAAGATGATTCGATATGGATTTTCTGGAATCCAATGATCTGGTTAGGAAGTCCATTAGTTGTAACTAAACAACTAATGCATTTCAAGTTTACCAATAACGCCAGACTATCCTTATACATCTCGTTTGTCTACGGTCGAAGTACGTCTGCGGAAAGAAGATCACTTTGGAAGGATCTAATTAAAATTTATCGGACAGTCCACCATGAAAAATGGATAATATTAGGTGATTTTAATGAGGTTATTTATGCCACCGAAAGGAGAGGACAAGATGATTATTCTGACGTGGGGCCGGCTGAATTTCGATCGATGATAGATAGTACATACACTACTGAAATGCCTATAAAAGGAGGATTTTTTACTTGGAGCAATGGTGCAGTTGGAAGTAATAGATGCGAGAGCCGGATTGATAGAGCCCTAATTAATGAGAACTGGAGAACCCTCTGGCCCAACTTAATCTGTAAGCTCTACACTGCGGGGTCCAGCGATCATCATGGTTTGGAGGTTACCTTTCATCAAATTTCTAAAGCCAAGAGGCCCTTTCGTTTTGTCAACACATGGATGGGACAGGAAGGATATCTGAAGTTAGTCAAAAAAATGTAGGAAGTCAAATTTGCAGGGTACCGCTATGTTCATCTTCAACTCTAAATTGCGTTTAGTAAAATCTTCTACCAAGCTATGGCTACAGGGGCAGACTTCATTGAAAAACCAAATTGAATCTATCAGGAAATCAATAAGGGTGAATGTATTGAACTTAACGGAAGATCCAGATAGTCACGAATTACAACAAAAGCTGGTTGAAGAGAAATTAATACTTCGGGATCTGCTTGAAAGGGAGGAACTAGAGCATAGGCAATGTTCAAGAGTGAATTGGCTGAAGTTGGGTGACTCTAACACTAGATTTTTTAGCCAAAAAACCAAAGACCGGAGCCTAAGGAATTCTATGTTGTACAACTTAGATGATCAAGGGAATCCACTAGCTAGTAACAAGGGACCAACTGGAGAAGGAAGGAGTCGCTTATTTTAAAAAATTGTTTCGTGAAAGACATACTTTGAACAGTAGCACCGACAACCTTCTGAGATGGTTCCCGAAATTAGTGGCAGAAGAGATGAATCATTGGATAGCGCGGAGGCCAGTGGAGAAGGAGGTGTGGGAAGTGATCTCTAGCTTATGTCAAGAAAAAGCCCCAGGACCCGATGGGTTTACGGCGGGATTTTTCAAACGATATTGGGGCTCATTAAGAGAGATGTGATGGCGCTTATAGAGGATTTTTTCGATGGACGAGGTTCTTTAAAGCATATCAATAACACATTCATCAGTATTATTCCTAAATTTTCAGAGGCTTCGCATATTCGAGATTATAGACCCATCTCTGGGGTAAACACAATTTATAAGATCATATCTAAGTTATTGGCTAATAGGATTGGGTTTGTAACCTCGGAGCTACTCTTAGGCAATCAAGCAGCTTTCACAAAGGGTAGAATCATTTCTGATAATGTCCTCCTAGCGGAGGAATTATTACGAGGTTTCAATCAGAAGGCAACGGCTAGACGGGTTTGTATAAGTCTTGATATTACTAAAGCATTTGATTCAATTAGCTGGGAAGCGATTCGTATTACACTGGTCACTATGGGATTCTAAGGAGCATTGGTCAAACTCATCACTCAGTGTATCTTGACCGCGACCTTTTCCATCCTCATAGAGGAAGAGCCTTCGGCTCAATTTGGCAGTGGAAGAAGACTTCGGCAAGGGGATTCACTTTCACCAATCCTCTTCAATTTAATTATGGAGAATATTTCGCAGTCAATGCATTTTGTCGAAAAATGTGGAGACTTGGATACCTTTGTTATGGGGGGAGCGATCTCCCCAACACACCTCATTTTCGCCGACGATGTGCTATGCTTTGCAAAGGCTAATCATAAATCTCTGAGGGCAATTAAGGCAGTTCTGGATGACTTTACAAAAAATTCAAGACTGGAAATTAACTATTCCAAGAGTTTGATTATATTCTCCAATTCATGTGATCAGATCAAGGATGACCTACTGCAGTTGATGTGGTTCCAGGAAAGCCTTTTACCGCTTAAATATCTAGGTGTGCCTCTAATTGGGAGGGATATCAAAGAAGCGGACTGTGCCTCGTTAATTTATCAATTAAATTCTTATCTTCAAAAGTGGAAAAACAGAGCACTGTCATATGGAGGAAAAGTCCAACTTGCAAATTGGGTTTTAGTGGGGAAGCTACAGTATTGGTTTCAATGTTTCAAAATTCCCATGACGATTATCAAAAAAGCACGACAAATCATTTATCGGTTTATATGGGGAGATTCTAAAAGTATGGCATGGAGCAGAATGGTTATGGCTAAGGAGGATGAGGGTCTAGGCTTGGTAGATCCGGTGCTACTCGCAAGAGTTGCTAGGGTCAAATGGGCATATAGAATCTGGAATGGGAGTTCTTCGTGGGCGGTTTGGATGTGGGCACGCTACTCCAAAGGGAGAAAGTTGACGAAAATCCAAACCCACCCCAAAGATTCCCCGATCTGGTCTAGCATTCTGAGAGCCAAAGAGGATATCAAAGTATGCTATTCTGCAGGGCTGAATCGCTCAGTCAACGGAAGTATAAAATTGAGCCTTATAAGAGCAAAATTATCACCGACAACCGTTTCTGATCCTCTGGCCGAAGGAGTATGGGCATACCATACCTCAAAGATGGCCTTCTGCTTATGGAGATTGAGATGGGGTAAGCTAAGAACATTCGATAAATTGAAGAATTGGAGGATAGTGGTACCAGCAAAGTGTGTCCTTTGTGATACAGTTGAGGAAACGACAACCCATCTATTCTTCAATTGCGACTTCAGCTGGACTCTTTAGAACGAATTTACAAGTTTGACAGATTATGTTCTATGGAAGACTATGGGTATCACAGCGATAAAGCAAGGAGATATAAGGGTGGGTGATATAATGGAAGGGATATCCAAATTCAGGAAGTCAGCACTATGTTGGGGACTACATTGGAATGCACTTGCTCTCTCGGCCGGTTAAAGTCGTCGCAAGGGATTTCATACGAGACTTGGCTATCATCTATGACTATCGCCTATTTAAAAAAGCGCACAGGTTAAGTTTGGAAGATACAGTTATCAGAAGGTGGGAGGAAGCCTCGCGATTGGTTACTGACCTACAAGCCGAGGATTAACAAGCTATACTTATTCCACACATCCTATCGTACTTTTAGTTATTTATTTAATTGTCTTTTTTCTCTTTCATTGTAGTTTGTAATCTCTTTATTTTATTTTTAATCTAAATCGCCTTTAAAAAAAAAAGGTAATAGATAGAATAATAAATCGTTACAGCAACGCAGATGAATCCAAGAGTGCAGAAGCTGTCCAGAAGATTGATACTCGAAGACTTGCTGGATTATCGTGAGTAGAAGATTCCCAATGGCAGATATTATTCCAACGAGGGAGGATGATCTTGAAATTCAAAATATAACCAGTGAGAAATCCAAGCGTGTGGCTTGTATATTTATTGTGTTGAGGACAACGGTCATCAGAAGTTGAAACGTCTGTATTGACTGTATTATTCTTGACATGTGTCGAGATATGTATTAAGGTCAGAAAAGTAAAAACGTATCCTGTTAAGTTTACCATTTTAATAAATATTTACTATTACAACACACTATTACAATTGGAAGGTTGTAATTAAACCTATGGTCGGATTCGGATTCGGACACCTGCATATCCAATCCGAATCCGACCGAATAAAATCCGGATTTGAAAATTCGAATTCGAATCCGGATAATTCGAATCCGAATAATCTAAATCCGGATAACTTTAGGGTTAATGTTAGGGTTAGGGTTAGGATTTAATAATTATAAGTTAATAAGTTATAAAGTGTTACAACGTTAGTCCGTCGAACTGCACTATCATCAGAAGAATTATCCCGGATTGGAAGCCGGAGATGAGAAGTTTTTAGAGGACTGAATTGGTTGCATAACTCCCTTGAGTTTATGCTATCTTATTTATAGAGTTTCAATATTCACAACAAAGTAACTAACTAGATTACACAACTTATTCAATAGTATACAAAGCTATTGTCCTTCTTTTCCGGCCTAATTATGTAGGCCGTTCATTAGCTCGTTCCTCAGGTTTTTGACTCACCAGTCCTAGATCCTCCTTGAGTCGGGCTGCAATCGAGTCCAGTTGTAGTGCAACTGTTACATCCCTTCCTCCTTCCATTTCAATCTTGTCCTCAAGATTATTATCCGCTACTAGTCTTTTAATTACTTCAATATCTTCCCAAGATTTGTTCTCCGGTGGCAGCCCCGCCCACTCTACTAAAACCTGCGTCGTTGATTTATCTTTGTGTTTTATCTTCCGATAAGCCTGAATTTTTTCGGGGCAAACAATTGGATGCGACTCCGTTGCCAGCGGTGGCAGGGGACTCGTCGTTTCTTCCGGATTCTTCCCTCGGAATGGCTTTAACAAGGTGATGTGGAAGATTGGAAATATGCTGCTACTTGTTGGTAGTTTAAGTTTGTATGCTACCGAGCTTATTTTTCTCTCGATCTTGAAGGGTCCGTAGTAACGTTTTGCTAGCTTGACGCATGTTCGATGATCAACTGAATTTTGTCGGTAGGGTTGTAATCGTAACCAGACCCATTCTCCTTCATTGAATTCGAATGGTCGACGCTTTCCATCCGCATACTTTTTCATTATTTCTTGTGCTGCTTTTAAGTTGGTTTGTAGTTCCCGTAGTAGTTGGTCCCGTTGTTTCAATAGAACATCCACCGCCTCTACATTGGAATCCCCCGCTCTATAATCGATGATTGCCGGAGGAGCTCTCCCGTATAGTGCTTGAAATGGAGAGGTTCCTAGACTATGATGATAGGCGGTGTTGTACCAAAGTTCTGCCCATGGCAGCAGCTCGATCCAACTCCGTTGATTGTCTTGGATTGTTGCCCGTAAGTATTGTTCAATTGTTTTGTTAACTATTTCCGATTGGCCATCGGATTCCGGATGGTAAGCTGTTGTCATCTTTAAGGTTGTCCCGCTTTTTGTAAATATTTCCTTCCAGAATTTGCTTAGAAAAATTTTGTCTCTATCCGAGACGATGGTCTTCGGGATTCCGTGAAGTCGAACTATTTGTTTGATGAAATAGTCGGCCACTGTGGTGGCTGAATAGCTGGCCGGTAAACTTCCTAAATGGCAATACTTGGTGAGCCGATCGACGATTACTATGATGACGGCGTGTCCCTTTACTAGCTGCAGGCCTGTAACAAAATCCATGCTCACGTCTTCCCATACCGCAACCGGAATCGGCAAGGGCTGGAGGAGACCCATCGGTTTCATGGCTGTGGCCTTTACCTGTTGACAAATTACGCATGCCGCAACAAAATCCCAGGTGAAACTATTCATTCCTCTCCAAAAAAAATTCTGCCGTACTCGCCTAAGGGTGCGATAGTAACCCGCGTGGCCGCCTACCCGTGAGTCATGTAACTCTTTTAGTACTTCCGTTCGTAGCTCCGATTTCGGCCCTAGGCAGAACCTGTTTTTGAAGTATAAAATGTCATTCTTCACTACGTAACCAGCATCAGCCTTTCCCAATTCAATTTCTTTCTTTATATCTTGAATCCATGAATCGGATTCATTTTCCCCCGCCATTCTTTTGGCCCAATCTGTGATTGAGGCACTGGTCAGCTTACTCAGCTCGGATATCTCCGTTTCCAGTTCCACTGTGGGTAATCGAGATAGTGCGTCCGCAGCTGCATTATCTTTTCCTTTTTTATAAATGATTTTAAAATTGAATCCCAATAATCGTGTCAAGAAATATTGTTGTTCTGGTGATTGGATAATTTGTCCCAATAAATTCTTTAGGCTAGCGTGGTCCATTCGAATTGTGAATTCGTTGCCGAGGAGATAGTGGCGCCATTTTTGCACCGCAGCTGTTAATGCCCACAGTTCTTTGGAATAAGTTGACGCTTGTCGTCGTAGCTTTGATAATTTCTGGCTGAAATATGCCAATGGATGTTCATGTTGAAGTAATACGGCCCCAATTCCAACTTCACATGTGTCAGTTTCCACTACAAAAGGAATTTTGAAATCTGGAAATACTAAGACCGGTGTTGTTGTCAAATATTTTTTTAATTGTTCGAAGGCTTTTGTAGCTTTCTCCGTCCAAACAAACCCGTCCTTGCGTAGTAAATCTGTGAGCGGAGCCGCGACTTGAGCATATTGGGCTATAAATTTTCTATAGTAGCCTGTTAACCCTAAAAATGCTCTTGTTTGTTTGATCGTGGTTGGAATAGGCCAATTGATTACGGCTTCGATTTTGTCCGGATCCGGCTTGATCCCTTGGGATGATATTATATGTCCCAAATATGATAATTCTTCAAGTCCGAATGCACATGTAGACTCTCTTAGATAAAAGCAATGTTGTCGAAGAAGTTTGAAAACTGTGATCAAGTGCTCGATATGTGTCTCCCACGATATACTATACACCAAAATATCGTCAAAAAAACGATAACAAATTTTCGGAGCAAGGGCTGTAGGAGTCGATTCATTGTTGCTTGGAACGTAGATGGTGCATTTGATAACCCAAATGGCATTACCGTAAATTCGTAATGTCCTTGGTGGGTGCGGAAAGCCGTTTTGCCAATATCTTCCGGTGATATACGTATTTGGTGATAGCCGGCTCGTAAGTCCAATTTCGAAAATATTTTAGCCCCGTGCAATTCATCTAGTAACTCGACGGATTTTTCGGATATCGAAATCCGACCGAATAAAATCCGGATTTCAATTCAGGTATCTGAATCCGAATCCGGAAAATCTAAATCCGAATAGTCATATTCGAATTCGAATGCGGATTCGAATACGGATTCCGATATACCATTACAGGCTTAGATGTAATTAATTTAGGAATTTTAAATAGATGAGATCAATGAGAGTTCCTGTCCTATAAATCTCAAATATAGGGGTTCTCCATCATATGAATCCAAGTGTTATTTTTGAAAATATTTATAGGATAAGATTCCCGATCCCAAAACCCTCTTGGACCGGACTGGTTCTGATGTTCCTGGTCTTTATGTTTCAGACCGAGGGTATCATCAATAAGATATGATAAATGTATGTATATAATTTGACAAACAGACGGTCTTTTTTTTTTGAATTAAAACTATCTGATAATATATAAATTTCAAAACAAAAAAAAAGGTGTGATCTTACCACACTTTCGCATAGCCAAGTGATCTTACGATCGTTTAGGCCTTCAGTAACCTTTGGGGACTAACTCGATATTTCCTAAAACGAACTGTCTTATCGTTTTCATGTAGTGGGTCTTAGACAATGGGAGGTGAAAAAACCCTGGTGTGCTCTTGACATCTTTTCTGTTTTCTTAGAGAAAACTATATCATCACCTTTCGATCCACTATATGAAGTGATTACTTATATCGTTTCTACTTTCAAAAAGAGGTCTTTCTTCTAAGAGATAGATCATCCTATGGATGTGACTTTTGGGTCATTTCATTTTTCAAATTTTTTACCTTCTATATTTTTTGGTGTGTTAAAATCTAAGATTGGCTGATAATGTAACGATTTCTACTGATCGAATTAAGATAACATTGAACACTTTCTACAAAAAGAGAAATAACTTTTTTCTTGTTAAGGTACGTGGTACATAAGTAGATAAAAATTAAAATCCATAGTCGCTCGCGGAGCAGTCTCCTCACGGAACAATCATCGAATATAGCAGACCAATATATGACATTTTTTCCACCATTAGTTAAAAGACATAAAATCTGAAAACCAGCAAAAATGTGAAACATAGAGTTATTATTTTCAGTTTTTCACATGAACATATTTGAGTAGTGTCATGATGATCCATTGATTATTAAGAAATCTAAATACTAAACCCTAGTAGCTAAAGCTAAAGCATCAGGATAGATCCAGAGAAGTATAAATGCTTGAACCACCAAACAAAGCTCCAATTGATTATGTTGGCATGCATGTTTAATCAATCGAAATTTAAAAAACAGCCCACTTGGAATTTAAGAGCATTATTTAACAGCAAACAAAAGAAAAACAGAAGCAAGAAAGATCGGCAAATGCTCAAAATAAATGCCATCTACAACCTACTTCTCATATGATCATCTTATCTTATCAGTAATTACATGAACAAGGGATCTGTAATGTTTTGAAAATAACATTGACCAAGAAAAGAATTTACCTATTTAAGAACAAGTAAATATCCACCTAATAAATTTGACTGCAATGTCTTGTCATCTTTACCACTTTTTTCTTTTTATTTTATTTTTTCCTTTCGGAAGTCTGAACATACTTTTAAAATGAACACACAACAATCAACAATGGGGGAACAATTGAGGGAACAATTAGAAAGGGAAATTAAGAAACTCTCCCAAAGCCTAAAGGTCTGTTACTGTCTCTGCTTCTTATTTGAAGAACAAAGAAGATTAGAAAGAAATCGCACTACTGATCTACAAATCTGGCGTTCAAAATAGAGAATTGAAGATGAACAACAGCAACTAAAACAATAAGACAAGATTGTAGCAGTAAATAATAACTATCTATGGTTTCTTGGCCAAGTTGTGCTTGTTATTATGCATCCAGACCTTCAGAACTCTTCTCTTAACTCCAATCTCCTGACAGAAATTCTGCACAACATTCTCCTCTTGCTTCTGCAACTTCCATCCAGCCCTCTCAGCAAAACCCAACATCTTCTCCTTCTGATCTGATGTGAACTTGGTTCTGTACCTCTTCTTCGTCATGAGTGGTTGTGGTCTTGGCATACCTCCAACAGCAACACCTTCCATGTCATCGGACTCTGATGTCTGCATTGCACCCAATGGCATGATCATGTAGTGTGGTGGAGATGATATTGGCATAAGACTGTTGTGAGTTGAGTTGTACCCACCATACAGATGATGATCAGCAGACCCAGAAATCATGACTCCCTTTGGAACCATCATATTCCGTCCTTTGAAATTGTGGTACAGATCAAGAGTGTTCTCACCTTCTACCACCTTCCTATGAAAGTTCCTGTGACATCT
Organism: Zostera marina; assembly: GCA_001185155.1. Lineage (NCBI taxonomy): Eukaryota > Viridiplantae > Streptophyta > Magnoliopsida > Alismatales > Zosteraceae > Zostera > Zostera marina. The sequence goes on from LFYR01002038.1 coordinate 296,555, forward strand.
GCAAGCTGAACATTGGAAAGCTTCCATTGTTCCTTCCCCTCCACCCGCCATGAACTCCCCACACCCATCTGTTGCATTCCCACCAATGGAAGCCGCATGGTTTTTCAAACATTCTCTGTACTTGGTCGCAACGACTTCCACCACCTCCTCCTCCTCCTCGTTGTTGTTGTTGTTGTTAGTGTTGTTGTTGTTGTTCTCATCGGTTATGCAAAGTGGTAGACCATTTGATGTTGGGTAGTCTCCTACATGATATTTGGTATCTTCTCCTTCTTCATGGATGGAAACATCCATCACTAACAAGCCTACCTTATCAAATGAGACTAACCTAATTATAAAAAGATATAAGAGAAAGCACGAAGAAGAAGAAGAAGAGCTAGAACAACCAACAGGTAGTGTTTGAGGTGATATCTAGCATAGAAGGATTAATTGGAGGACAGTGACATGGGTTTTTGATATGGGTTTATAGAGCAAGCAACCACTGAACCATAGCAGGAAAGAAGGTTAATTACAGACAAAGTATGGGTGGGTAGTGGTCCTACTAGTGCAGGCAGAGCAGGAGTTGAGAAGAGGAAGAGGAAGAGAGGGAGATTTAGTAGATATATGTGATAAAAGCAATAAAGTGAAGGTGGTCGTTTGCTTTGCTTGCAATGTCAACTATCAAGCTCTTACAACATTGAGTGAGATTAGGTTCTGTAGATAGAAGGGAAAAAAAAAAGGTTGGGTTTTGAAATGGTGTCAGACAAACTGAAAAACTCTATGTATGTATGTATGATTAATTTCTAAAACATTGAAATTTGAAAACCCCCTTTCTTTGATAGATTTACAGTGATCTGATTTTCTTTAACTGTCTTGTCAATTTTTCACTAATGCCAGAAATTGGCCATAAACTGAATAGTCAAATTAGCTTCTCTCTCCAGAATCTACTGTTTGCAGGTTTAGATGTCAGTAACTTCCATCTAGGGATTACCAATCACCATTTACAATTAGATTAAGGGATTAATATATACAATTAACATGATTACCTCTCATAAATAAAAGGAAGGAATTCTTTTTGGTTGATTTAGCAGAATTGCATGATTCCAAAAGAAGTTGTCTTTTTTAAAACTTGCAGAGACAGAAGGGATGATGATTCTGAAAGTATAAGAAAATAAGAAAAAAAGATTGCATGGTATCCTGAGTTTTTTATCATTCAGATTCCAGAGGTTTTTATTTACAGTTTTACAGTTTTACCTCCTCCCTCTGAGGCTCTAAATCAAAAAAAAAAAAAAAAAAAACTGAAAAAAAAAAACTGAAGAGAGAAATCAGAAATAGTGACTGATGTATAGTGATTTTTGTTTTAACTTTATTTAAAGTTTAAAGATAGACACGGGATGGATTTAAAGAGCGGGAAGGGGGGACCGAACCAGTGAACCACCCTGAAGAATGTGGTCCCCATCCTGATCCGATACACGTAGAAGACCACTCGCGACAATGATCATTGATGATATGCGGGTCCCATACGATATGAGGGTCCCACATGATAAAAAGAATCGTGAATCGATACAGCAACAGGAGGCAACAGCAGCGCATATGAAGTCAAATGGACAAAATATATATATCTGCCAAAAAGCAACTTAGGCGTGGATTTAGTTGTGGACTGTCAATTTGGGCCCACGAAGGCCCACTGCTTAATCAGTTAAACTCTAATAATAATAAATAAAAATTACAATTACAATTACGTTACAGTTGTGGTTGTGAAATGGTCTCTTATAGCATACATAGAGTCGAGCAGAGTTTCCAGAGTCTCCTTCGTTAATCCGAATTTAACATCGGATTCTTCCGACAAGGATTTCACGTCGCTCTGAAGCTACAATATCGGAAAATTAAACATGATCAGAATTCAGATAATCATAATCTCACATCAGAGAATTTTAGATTCGCATATCTCGAGAAGAATATATTTTTCAATCTTTACTTTTAAATTGATGATGGCGACTGTTTTATTTTCCAAGTCTTGGCTCTCATCATCGGCTACATTACATGCCATCGCTTTCAAACGAGGCACAGATGTCTGAAAAAAGAATAGATAAAAAATATGACCGATTGATTGATGATGATGAAAGATCAAAAAAAAAAAAAAAAATTAAATAAATAAACCTGCTCTTTAGCTAGATCTTCTCTCCACTCTTGGAGATATTTCAGGAGTAAAATACTGAGAAGCTTCTGCAATTCCGTTGGCACCTCCGACGGGAATAGCTTCTGGACTCCATCTTTGTTCGGATTCTCACCAACACATTTAAGAATCAACATCCGCAGACACAGAAGAAGCTACACAATCGATCCATCGATCAATCAATTGAATTAAATCAAATTCTAACAACTTATCAATCCATTATATGTAACGACATTACAGGATCGAGATCGGAATCGGATTGGATCTGGAGCATCCCACGGAGAATATTACGGTCGGCGGAATCAAGTCCGGTGTTTCGCGTCCTCCACAGCATCTGCAGTATGTACTCCACCGACTCCTTGGAGTTGGACTGGACCAGTAGAGGTAAGTGCCGCCATAAAGAATAACGACCGCCTTCCATTCCGATCTCCACCAATTCCGATCTGGTCGAATATTATATTAAAATAAAATAAAATCCCTAGTAGGCCCATTAACGACCCAATTAAAACAGACTGAGGCCCATTTAAGTATCCGACTCCAAAAATCCGGCGGAAAAGATCCGGTGTCACCGACAGTCGATAAAACCAAAACCCTAAATCTGGAAAATTAGTACACAGCTACCAACTCCATGCAGTTATGGCAGATTCGCAGAACCACATGTGAATTGCAGCCTTGCAGTATCTACTAAAAAAAAATAAAGAGGTACGGTTTTTTTATCCTGTTAATCTACAGTAAATTAACCATGGTTAATTCTACTTAAAATATCTTAACCATGGTTAATTCATCTTAACCATGATTAATCCTACTTGAAATATCTTAACCATGGTTAGTTATGTAGATTAAGTGATTATTTTATTTTATTTTATAAAAGAAAATGAAAAGCAAATGTTATTATGCCACATCAGCATAACATCCCCCAAAAAAACGTACAAACCGCAGCCGATAAGTCGAAGAGAAGATCAGATATTTATAATAATAAAAAAATTCGGTTGCCAAAAAACGAATATGCTCTGTTTTATTTCTACTCACCGGCGCCGGCACCGGCGGCGCCGGGTAACCATCTTTCCAGTGGAGTGCACTTGAGTTTATGCCGGAGTTTCCAATCTAAAGCCTGACAAGCTCGAGAACAGTAGTTTACAGCACCGCAAACAGAGCAGCGTCGGAATTCGTGTTTTCTAGTCTCCGGACGTCCACACCCAACGTGAGAACATAATCTCAATCCGACGTCTTCTTCTTCACTGCCAAGTTCGCCACCACCTGGGTTTCTCGAACTGAACCAGTCTACCAAGAACCGGTTCGCTGGGTGGAGTTCCGGCGAGGGAAGAGGGCATCCGAAGTCACTCATTAAAGGAAACCCACTCGCACTCGCACTCCCACTGCCATTGGTACGGTGGCGATGGCGGTGATGGTGATGGTGATGGGAGAGTACAGATTTGATTTTCGGATGTCTCTTTTCACCGTCGGTGTAAAGCACGGTGGCGAGTTCCCGAGCATTAGCTTGGATAAGAAAACGACGTCCTTCCGCAACGTTCTGACGAACTCCATACCCATCTTGAAGACAGTGTCCGAGTTCCCGGAGCGCATCAACGTGACCAAGAAAAGCCGCCCGAGCGCAGAGAGCAACTCCGGCACGGAGATCCTTGTCATTCTTCGATCCACCGCTTCCGTTGAATTGGATAACAGCGAGTGAGTAAAGCGCCGATGCATGCGAACCCATCGCCGCCTTCGCCATCAGAGAAGCTCCCGCCCCTCTGTTTTGAAAACAGTAGAACCGAATCTGAACAACAACAACAAACCCAAAAAATCAAAAAAAAAAAAAGGATGTGTTTGTGTTTCTATTTAATAATAATAATTTATTACCATGCCAAGAGTGTAAGAAGCGTCGATATTCCCGGCGTCGGAGCAGAGCTTCAAGAAGCGATGAGTGGATTCCGACCAGTTCGACGGTCGAAAAGCGAGACAAGCCGGCGATGCTTTAGCCAGAACAAGTGGATTCATAACCAGTCCTTTAAATCTCTTACATCTGCACAACCCATTCCCATCGACTCCGATCAACAACCAAAAACTCAAAATCGAAAAAGAAAAGAAAAAAAAGCCATTCTTATCAACGTACGTGATGGCAACATTGATGAGATCCGACGGCCGGGAAGCAGTTTTGCTCAACTTGCAGAGAATCGTTATCACTATATCATCCGGCAACCCATCCATAAAATCATCTTTCTCCCCCACCACCGCAACCGCCATCGGTCTCTGTTTCTGTCTCTGTTTCTGTCTCTGTCTCTTGTTGGCAACACCGGCAGCATCACCGTCTTCCTCCCTGCTCCTCTTGCCGGCGACGGAAAGAGGAGGAGGATCGGAAGGATAGCAAAAACCACGTCTGGTCTGCATAACTTGGAAATCTGGTTTGTGGATGGAAGAAGAATCCTTGAGTTTTATAACAACCCACTTCAAACCGACAGACACGACATGTTTTTTCCACGTTCCATTAAAAATTTCGTAATAAATTAAAATATTCGAAATAAAGAAAGAAACGACAATTTAATTCGAAATAAAGGCAAGTTTCGTAAAAAAATAAAAAATAATATAATTAATTTTAATTGACTTAGTTTAAGTTTTCAATTGTCATAAGCATAGCAGACACGATTGACCAAACCCGGTTCATTCAAACCCGGTTCGATTCTGAATGATATGGAATTATCAATTATGGATAAGTGAAAAAATCAGAATATCCGACGTGGACGGTTATTATTGTTGACGTGTGTTTCTGGTTGGAAATTGGAATATGATTTGATGCAGGATGTACGATGGACGGTGGATATGTGATTATGTGGTGCGTCTTTTATTGATTTTCCTCTCCTATCTATCTTCCTACCTAATTTATCATGTGATAAGATAGATTTTAACGTATTGGAAACCATTACTCTTGATTTTTAATTAATCTCTTGTTTTTTACACCCACATTTTTTTTGACAACTAATGGTAACTTTTTTTTATATGAGAGAATGAGAGTTAGTGGATCCTGATCAATGTTAGACGACGTTTCGAACCAACATTGAGCCAGAAACTTCACGGAAATCAGCTCGCGTTCTCCAGTTGCTCAAGCTCTGTTCTATTGGAATTTCTCTTTCGAATACAACATGCCTGAATGAATGGGAGTGACCATCTATTTATAAGGTATCTTATGAGGGTAATCTGGTAATTAAGGTCATAATCGTCTAACTGTTCAGACCTGACTCTAGGTTAACTTTCTAGGGTCGACTTTTCCTATTCGACTTCTGAAAAAGTCGACTTGGAGCCTCCCATGACCTATACGGGTGTTTCCATTCATTCTAAGCTATATTCTGAATCTCTGATTGTTGGTGTCGTGACCAAGTCTAGGATATTGTATCGCCAGTATCCCCCCCCCTTTTATTACGTATTAGGTTTCATGAGGAATGCTTTCGGGTATTGTTAATGCGATCTGTATGTCAGATCTTGTATCACCAACAGTCAAAGTCTGAACTTTTACAAATCTTAATAGTTATTATGACTAATTGAGTTAATTTCCTGTACCATGATAAAATTATTGGATCAGGGATTACAAGGGGGTTTGTAAACAGGGGCAGATCCAGTAAGACCACACCGGCCAGGCTATATGAACTGGGATCCAATTCTGAAAATCCATGTAATTTTTTTTTTAACTTAGAGGATTTCATAAATATTTTAAGTTTCATGTAGAATTATTAAAATATTTTGAGAACTTAATTATCAAAAAAAATCATATAAAATCTGATATTGGGTCGTTTCAAATCCTTGATCTGCCACTGTTTGTAGTCTTTTTTCAGTAAATAAGAAATACCTGAAAATACTCAAACAGTTGTAGTAATTGGTTTTAATATTATAGTTAATAATTTTTCTCTTCAAAATTACCCTTTAAATAAATCAAAAACCCAAATCAATGAAAGAATTCATTTGGCGTCGACAAAACAACCACTCACAACTGAAATCTCGTCTCGTCCTATACAGGGAGATTAGATCAGCTGATCACAATATATCAAGTCCTACACGGGAAGATTAGCTCAACTGATCACAATATATCAGGTCCTACATGGGGAGATTAGCTCAACTGATTACAATATAATATTAGGTCATCCTGAAAGATTAGCTCAACTGATCACAATATGTCAGGTCTTAATACACAGGAAGATTAGCTCAACTGATCACAATATGTAATCATATCTGACGCAAGAAGATTAACTCAATTGATCACAATATGTAGTCATATCTGACGCAAGAAGATTAACTCAACTGATCACAATATGTAGTCATATATATCCGACACAAGAAGATTAATTAGCTCAACTGATCACACAGTATGTCAGTAATTATTTTAACTACAATGTTACCATGCACACCACTTCAATTCGGTTGAGGCTGTCATTGTTACTGAAGTGTCGGGGGAGCTCTAATTAAAGTTAAAATTGTATACATGTTGGTACGTACCGGGCGAAGGAAAACGACTGTTTCGCTCGCTCCCGCAGACTAGGATCTGTTGCATAAACTCAAACCATGCATGCATGATAACTGAAATCAGAACCCTAATAGACTTGTGATGGATATATCTCATGGATGTGTTGGCGATTGTGCGACAATGGTTATTGAGTAATGATGGCTTTCTGGTCCTACAAGTTTTTTTTTTAAATGATCTATCTAGTAATATAGTAAAATGATTTATCATAGTCATATAATATATCACCGGTTAAATAAAAGACGAATAGAAATTAAAGTAAATACATTAATCAAGATTCGAATTCTGAATGAAAGTAAAAAAATTGGAGTAATGGGTAAAAAGGTAAAAAAAAAGAAGAATAATAGATTACCGAAGTTATTCCATTCCTTACAAAAGAATCCACTTTATTCTCCATTCCTTACACTGTAAGAAACATTGGGTTTCCCAATGTAAACATAATTAATCGTAATTTTATTCCTAGGTTTACGTCGAATTGAATAATTAATGAATGGATTAATTACATAACTGATTAATTACTTTACCCAACCTCCGTGGAGTAAAAATACGTAGACGTCCGTCCTCACTCCTCCGCCCACCGAGCTCCGGCGCTATAATCCATCATCATGTGTGCACACGTGCTCTGACCCCAATTTATAATTAAGCTACTATCAATATTATATTCACTGATGCATGGCCCATGCAACCACGTTGCCCATCATCGTTTTCATGCTACCTAGCAGCTATTCGCCGTGCAAGCAATCCGTCGTCGTCCTCATCACCTTCATTTTCCAACATACATAACATGCATGCATGTAAATAGAAGCTAGCTTTACGTGTAGGGTAAGAAAAGTTAACCTAATTATCCCAACTAATTATCTAATCTAAACTCAACCAAAACGATCAACTATATGTGAGCTTGACTTCGAGAACAACGCTGCTGTGTTCCTGGAGTAAAGCTAAAGCTGAACTGGCCGGGTTGTGATATTGAGGAGGAATAATCGTGTTTTGACTAGGGTTTACAAAAATCTAGGGTTCCTTGGTGAAATTACATGCTCATCATCGACAACTTTACTTTACATTACTAACTAACTCGAAAACAAATCGAAGATTAACTCAATTGATCACAGTAACTATTAAAATTGTCGATGTCTGAGGTTATCGGATTCATGATTTTAGTCATACGTTATTTTCATCACGATTTAACACGTGATATATTATATGACTCGATCTGGTATATCGTTCCAAGGTAGATAATTAACTCAATTGATCACAGTGACTATATATATATTAAAGCTCGATCCTTATATATAAGATCGATATATCTGAATCCACGTATAATATTAATCTGTGATATATCATATGACTCTGGTATATCGCCCTGAGGTAGATTAGCTCAAGTACGTGCATACTTAGTTTGATCGATGATTCATGATTTTAATCTCACACGTACTATACGTAGTTTTTTTTTTAATTTTCACCACGATTGACCCGTGATATATCATATGACTCTGGTCTATATATATATGGTGCACTACTTCAGGTGTATCGTACCTTGAATGTACCATCATGCGTCATTAAATCGTGATCATTAATATTTAATTCAATGACAAAACACAATGTGTCGCACAAAACACTAACACATGTACGACGCAAGTCGATCTAATGGACAAGATCAATTTGACACATATAACATTCGCACTGTACGACGCACCTGAATACTACTGTATATATATATATTGTATCGTCTGGAGGTAAATCTGTATCTTCTGCTAATAAAAAACCCTTGTATGATCGATATACTATTTGTAACGAATTGATCGAAACCATGGAACTACGATCGACCGACTCCAAAATTTAGTCAAAAAACGTAAACCTCTGCTTTTTCATAATAATAAGTAAGTCTATTACTGAGTGATATATGTACACTGGTATATATATCAGAAACCTTAATAGTTACTGTAGAATTTATGCTTTTGATTTCAGCTTTTTCAACCATGCATGCAGGATTGCAGAGTGGGTTTGATGGGAAGGTGGCACTCTGCAGTTTGCTTTTTAACCCACAAGTTATATAATATATAACTTTAATTTCTTCCATTGCACGCAGTCAATATCTTACTGCTGGAGACAGTTGTAAAATAACAAATCAAATGTCAAATCTGTCTAAAATTTCTCGTGAAGCAATTTGCAAGAATCAATTTTAAAAGATGGATTTTGAGTGCACACAATTATTGGTATCTCTTCTTCAATTTTCCAAGGCCAAGTTGATCTATCTTTAATAATTACTGTAAATATGCATAATTGTTGGTGGGTATCTGCAAATTACCCAAGTCAATACAGACGTTCAGGTAATGTTTGACTAAATCCGTTTGACTGGAAAGTCAAAATGTTGACTTTCAGTCAATGAGTTTGATCATTAATGTTAATTCTCTTACTTCTTTGGCTGAGGTTCTTTCTACAAAATTGCACAGAGGGGAAAAAGGGGTTTATTTTAGAAGTGACAATAATAGACACGATTCGTAAAAAAATACGATACGACACGATTTTAACAGGACACGATAAAACAAAAATATAATATAATATTATTAATTAACTATATTTATCGTAGAGTAAAATAATATTTTTATGTAGAACCTTTTAAGTTTTATATAAATATTATACTGATAAAATAATAAAGGTAAAATAATCACTGTAATAGGGATAAACTAATTCAATATAGTAACTAGTAATAGATAATTATTATTATTATTTAAATAATAAAACAATAATTATTAATAAAATAATAGTTTCGTGTTGATAAGAATTCGGACATGTCGTCTTCGTGTTAATGGAAAAATTAGTTGTGTCAACCGTGTTAATATCATGTGTCAGGTCTAGAAAAAAGGGTTTATTTTACAAAAATATTTAAATAATTATACACAGATTAGTTTAATTGTTCACAGTTACTATAGTAGTTGTTGAAAATCCAAAAATCTCGTCTCGTTAATTCTCATCACGATTTAACACGGTTGTGAAGCACTACAAATTGATGCTTCTTCGATTGAGGAAGGTTTCAACAACAGTCTGAAGAATAAGGAAGAAGATGACGAAGATTCCAGCGATTTAGTCTCTGAAGAGACCTACGGTGACACAACAGAGGAACCAGAGACAGAAGAAGAAGCAGATTTCAGGGATGATGATACAGTTGACAAGATGGACGATGACGAGGCAAGTCGACCTACCAGAGCTCGCCACGTCCCAAAAAGGTACTAGAGCTCGCCTCGTCTTTAATTCAGTACTTTATGTAACTCTATAAAAAGGCCCCAAATGTAATTCCAATATTGTACAAATAAAGAACCCAATTTCCCCTACTGTGAACTAAATAAAGAGGGTTTCTTCGCGCTCATTTTCGTTTCTGAATTCAAATGTATTTTGAATTCTCGATCTATCTTCTTCTACTCGATAGATCTTGCTTTGCGGATTCTCGATTTAGTTCACCTGACGAAGCTTCCGCGAATCCTACTGGATTTCAACTACATGTTGTAGCGCTGCTCGCGTCTCTGGAATCAAAGATCTCTTCCGATCTGTTGATTGGAGAGTCCTCCTCGGTTTAGATCCATCCTATTTCGTTCAATTAATAGCTCTGTCTCGTGTATCTTGATCGTCTAACTTCGATCAAAGATCAGAGACAATTGAATTTTTCAAAGGTCTTTGTAAAAATTTCTTAACACAGAATCATTGTTGGTGATGCAGGATCTGACACTCAGATCACATCAACAAAACCAGGAAACAGTCCCCAAGAAACCTAGCACGTATCGAAGAGGGAGCGTATTGGTGATACAGTATCCGAAACTTGATCACAACACTAGATGAGATAACCCGAAATAAGTGGCAAGTACCCGTATAGGCAATAGGAGGCCCCAGTCGACTTTATGAGAAAGTCGACCCTTGCAGGACGACTTGAGCCTAGTCGACTTCATGGAAGTCGAGGCCTAAAAGTCGGTTCTGGGGAAGTCGACCTCATAAAGTCGACCTGAGCCAAATCTAGGCAGTTAGGCGGTTAGAGCCCTAATGACCAGACTACCCCATAAGGACCCTATAAATAGGGGTCACCACCACTCATTAGAGGTTAGTTTAATTGGAGTGAGAGAGAATCCCTGCCAGAGTGAGCCTGAGTAAGTGAAGTGTCTGAGCTGCTTCCGACGAAACTCCTGGCCCACACTTGTTCGAAACGTCGTCCAAGCACTGATCGGGAACCACCCTTATCAACTGTGTTTCAAGTTTTTTTTTAAAGGTGATTTACATTAAAATAAAATAAAGAGATTATAACTAGTAATAACTAACATAAGAAAACAATTAAATGAACAACTAAAAGTACGATATAGGATGAGTGGAATAAGTAAAACTTGTCAATCCTCGATTTGTAGGTCAATAATCAATAACGAGGCTTTCTCCCATCTTCTGATAGCTGTATCTTTCAAATTTAACCTGTGTGATTGTTTATATAGACGGTGGTCATAGATGGTAGTCAAATCTTGTATGAAATCCCTTGTGATAGCTTTGACCAGCCGAGAGAGAGCTCCTTCTTATATCGTAGGTTCCTCTCTCTTCAAAGATGTCATATACATACTGCAAGTGTAATCCAATGTAAACCCCAGCATATATGGTGCTGATTTCAAGTTGTTACTGTCACTATTATTTATACACAACTCAATTAACACAGTTATTGAAGATTCAAAGTTCAAATCTCAGCATATGTGTTTGTTTATATTGTTAAAGGTATTTTTACCTTTATTAGTTATAGGTAAAGTTGTAATTTATCTTTACTTTTAGGTGTGTTTGTATTTTACTTATGAATATATACAAACACCTTGGTGGTCTAAAACACCAAGGGAATCAACCCAACTCACCACTCTTTTCTTCTAAAATCTCTATCTTCTTCATCCTTCAATCAACATCTTAGCAATGGCAGGTGACGAATCCTATAAGTTCAAGATGGTATCAGAGCCATCCGACGTAGTGACACCTTCGATGAACTCAATCATCTCATCCGAAGAAACTTTCACGCCGGTGACTCCAAACTTGGGATCACTCCCCCACTTGCTCAATGTCAAGCTAAGCTCTTCCAACTACATTCTTTGGAAGAATTAGTTCGATCTAATCCTCAACTACACCGATCTCCACTGTGTAATCGATTCGTCAATTCTAGCACCGGAAAAACTTGTCTCCGGCAAGGACGGTCCGACGATGAATCCGCCGTTCTTGAGTTGGTGGAGGAAGGACCAACTACTTAGGAGTTGGTTAATCTCATCTCTAACCGAGGAAGTCTTGCCATACACAATCGGACTCACCTCATCGTTGGAGATTTGGGAAACACTCCGGGCAACGTTTGGTGCTCCGACGCAATCAAGGTTGTTGCAACTTGCAACTTCAAATGCAACTGTTCAACCTTCGCAAAGGAGACCAAGGTGTGCTTGCATATCTCCGACAGGTACGATTAATTGTTGATGAACTAGCAGCAGCAGGAACGATTCTCGACAAAGGCACCATCAATGCCGCCATTTTCAACAATGTCGGAGGTGAATTTTCAGAGATCGTAGCGGCATTATTGGCAAGGGAGGAATATCTATCTTTTGCAACTGTGAGCAGCACTTTGCTCAACACGACATCCGGTTAGGACACATTGCGGCAACGAACTCATCAACTGCGACAACACAATACACCGCCTACAAAGGAAAAAAATGGGGGGAAAATAATTTTGGAAATCGAGGAAGTGGAAACCAATCTGAAAATCAAAATGGGAGCACAACATCTGGGAAGCCGGTGAGAGGAGGGTACCGCCGCGATCCGTGTCCAATCTGCGAGAGTTTGGAACACGGACCATACAAGTGTCTGTTCAGAACACAAGCAGCGGCGGGGTGGCTCAATCCCGGAATCTAACATCACCGCACCCATCAGCAGCTCCACCTCTGGCGTCTCCATCGGCGTATGTGGCTCAAGCGAGCACGTACGGGGGATCGCCGGCGTCATCGGTCGTCTCGCCGGACTGGGTGGTGGACTCCGGCGCCACCCATCACTTTACTCCTCACGTTGCAGATTTTCAGAATATGGATCCCCAATTCGCGAGTGGGTCAGCCCGTTTGGGTGATGGGTCCAAGCAACCCATACAACATTATGGGTTGGGTATATTGTAAACTCCAACCTCTATTTTTCAACTTAAAAATTTGCTCCATACCCCCTCTATTTCGAAATCTTTAATTTCGGTCCATAAGTTCTCTTTTGATAACAAATGTTATTTTGTGTTTTGTCCTTATTATTTCTTCATTAAGGATCAGGTTACTCATCAGGTTCTTTTTCAAGGTTCACATGATGGATCTTTCTATCGACTCTCAAATTCAGTTCCGCAAGTCAATCTAACGGAAAAGTATTCGTTGAACCGTTGACATCAAAGACTTGGTCATCCATGCGAGTCGGTGACTAGAAAAACTCTTCAATTTTCAAATATCATTGCTTCTTCTTCTGTTTTCAATAATTGTGTGTCTTGTTTAATTGGTAAAAGCTCTAAACTTCATCTACCAACTACAAACTCAAAATGCTCGGCCCCTTTAGAATTGATTTATAGTGATGTTTGGAGGCTGGCACCTATGTCATCTTTTTCTGATCATCGATATTTTATTATTTTCATTGATGATTTTTCTAGATATATTTAGCTATATCCTCTCAAAAATAAATCTTGTGTTTCTCAAATTTTTGTCACATTTCAGAAGTTAGTTGAAAATAGATTTTCGACAAAAATCAAGATGTTCCAATCCGATTTTGGAGGAGAGTATCAATCCCTTCTTCCTATTTTTCGAGAGTCTGGTATTCAACATCGTCGTTCCTGTCCTCATACATCGGAACAGAATGGTACGTCAGAAAGAAAAATTCGTCATATCGTCCAAAACAGTTTGACATTCTTGTATTATTCTAATGTTCCTTTATATTTTTAGAATCTTTGCTTTTCATATGTGGTCTATAGCATTAATAGGATCATATCTCACACTCATGGAATACCATCACACACAAAATTATTTGGTCATAATCCTGATTATAATTTTTTACGGGTGTTTGGGTGTGTTGTTTTTCCTCATCTTCGGGCTTATAATTCTAATAAGTTCGCTTTTCGTTCTACTCCTTGTGCATTTTTAGGCTATAGTAGTGATCACTTGGGATATATTTGTTTTGATAAAATGTCTAACAAATTCTTTGTATCGATCAAGACATTGTCGTTTCCTTGAAGACAAGTCTTTCTTTTCTAAAATTATATCTCAGGCCCAATCTACAATTTCGGCCCAAGATAACTCAAGTGATCCCATATGGCTACCTGATCCGTCTCTCTCAGTATCAAAGCTCAACCACCCACCACCTCCGTCTCAAGTAAATCCAGAGTCTCCTCCTACAAATATTTCAAGTTTGGCTATATATCCTTGAGGACTCAAATTCATCACCTCAAGATATGGTTGGATCATCTGTTCCATCAATCACATCACCGGATACGTCACATCTTGTTCCTCGTGCACGACCGGTAAATTTAAGAAATATTCAAAGGGTTGACTATCGGGCTCTTGCAGATTTTTATGTCACCCAATAAAGTGTGGAAGAACCAAAATCTGTAAAAGAGACTCTTAAATCACCTGAATGGAGAGTGGCTATGGAGGAAGAGCTACATGCATTAAATAAAAACAGGACATGGACGTTAATCATTCCACCATATGGCGCAAATATTGTTACATGCAAATGGATTTTCAAAGTCAAGAAAAATTCAGATGGTAGCTTTAGCCGTCGTAAAGCAAGACTTGTTGCTCGTGGTTTTAATCAGGTGGAAGGCATTGATTATCAGGAAACATTCAGTCCGGTAGTCAAATTCACTACATTAAGATTAATCATGTCTATTGCTATTACAAATGGATGGTTGATCAAACAAATCGACGTGAACAACGCTTTCTTACACGACAACTTGCATGAAATAGTCTATATGGATCAACCACCCGAGTACAAAAGTGACATGCAACCTGAACATGTTTGTCGACTCCATAGGTCATTATATGGACTCCGGCAATCCCCAAGGGTATGGTACGAAAAATTGAGACAGTGCCTCATGAGCTTCGGCTTTCTACTGTCAAAAACTGACACGTTATTTTTCCTCCAGCAAGATAAGATTGTCATATACCTTCTTGTATATGTCGATGATATCGTAATCACCGGGTCTTTATCTCTCATGGTTGGCAAGGTTATCAGATATGTGGTGTCAAGATTTGCAATTAAAGAGCTTGGGGACCTCAAGTTCTTCTTGGGTATTGAGGTTATCAGAAATAATGATCTTATGGTACTCACTCAAAGACAATATATATTAGAACTTTTGAAGAAAACCAATATGTTAAGTGCAAAATCGCTTCCGGCGACTCCGGTGGTCCGTCTCGTCAAGCATCTTAACTTCAGATTCAGGTGAAAAGTTGGACAATCCGCTACAGTATCGATCCACTATCGGTGCGTTACAATACGTGCTACTCACTCGTCCGGACTTGGTTTTTTCGGTAAACAAATTGTGTCAATTCTTGCATGCTCCAACGGATGTACATTGGCAAGCTACAAAAAGGGTACTCCGGTATTTATGTGGAACTTTGAACTAAGGTTTATAAAATCTCCCACAATGCAACTCCATGCATATACAGATGCTGATTGGGCAGGCTGCCCAGACGATCGTCATAGCACCGGTGGATATGCAATCTTCTAGGGTCACAATCTAATATCGTGGTCAACCCGGAAGCAAAAAACCGTGGCTCGATCATCAACAAAAGCAGAGTATCGGGCTCTTGCAAATACGGCGACAGAAATTATATGGTTAAGATCATTAATGTTTGAAATCGAAATACCTCAAGTCGGACCAACAATGTTATGGTGTGACAACATCGGTGCCACATATCTCACCGCAAATCCGGTATTTTATGCACGTACGAAACATATGGAGATCGATTTTCATTTCGTCCAGGAAATGGTATGTCGAAATCACCTCCAAGTCAAATATGTTTCTTTGAAAGATCAAATTGCGGATTCGTTTACAAAACCTCTCCCATTGGATAAATTTCGGATTCTTAGAAGCAAGCTTCCGCTTTGCTTGACGAAAGCATCAGCTTAAGGGGAAATGTTTGTTTATATTGTTAAAGGTATTTTTACATTTGTTAGTTATAGATAAAGTTGTAATTTACCTTTACTTTTAGGTGTGCTTGTATTTTACTTATGAATATATACAAACACCTTGGTGGTCTAAGACACCAAGGGAATCAACCTAACTCTCCACTCTCTTCTTCTAAAATCTCTATCTTTTTTATCCTTCAATCAACATCTTAGCAATGGCAGGTGACGGATCCTATAAGTTCAAGAATATGCACTTAATTTAATTTCTATTGCTTAAAAAATATATATATTTACGATAATTTTCAGATGAGTCATGCGGATTCTGTCCTTTAATTTTTAATCCAACAGCTACAATAATATAGTTGCACAAGACACTAACACATATACGACGAAAAAAAATGTATAACAAAAGACATTAACTCACATATAACGAAATGTCGATCTAATGATCAGGATTTTTTGATGCATTAAAATTCGACGTACAGGAAACCTGCCCTATATATTTAAATAATTAATCAAACAAAAAAGATAACCCGTCACTATCTTAATCACATTTATAATGCACTTTAAGTTATAATTAAGTTATAATCACATTTCGACACAAACGAAAACGTTATTTAATTTATGAAAGTAATAAATTTTGTTATTTTTAAATTGAAGTCAAATATGGCTTTTGATTTATTTAAGCTGATAAATAAATGTGTTTCTAACTTCTAATTAAATCTATTTAAGAAATTAAGTTAAAAACAATATATATAATGACTAATTTTAAAGACTAAATCTCAGGAAGTATAAGTAGTATTTATATAAAGTAATTATCAGGTGTGTCGAGGTCAAAATGCGTCAAATTAATCATGTCTATTAGATCGACTTTTCGTCGTACATGTGTTAGTGTCTTTTACAGTACATTATTTTGTGTCGTATTAGTGTGCAGTATATTATTTTACGTCGTACATGTGTTAGTGTCTTGTGCAGTATATTATTTTAACCATTAGATTAAATATTAATGGTCACGATTTGATGACGCACGACGCATTCAAAGTACGGTGCACCTGAAGTGCGCACCGCGCCCTATTTATATAATTCTAGTCTCGTTGTGCATGTAATTTTTATTTTATTTTCAGTAACCGGTGATATATCATGTGGTTCTTAAGGGTGAGATTCCCCGTACCCAGTACCCGCCCGGACGGGTACGGGGATGGGGAGGATTTTCCTATCCGAAGTAGGAAAATCCCCGTCCCCGACCGAAATCCTCGGTCATTTCCGGGTACGGGGATGGGAATTGAAATCTCCGGTCATTTCCGGGTACGGGGATGAGAATTGAAATCCCAGCCCCGGACAATACCCGCACCCGAAAAATTGCATTTAAATCTTATATAATATAATTTATATGAATAACCCTATATAATATATTAAATACATTAGTTTATATATCAAATATATCCATAAAACAATTATATTTAACCCCCCATAAGTTTATATTTAAAATATATCCATAAAAAATTATATTTAACTCCCTACATTTTAAATTTTCAATATTTCTTAAATTTTAAACCCCAAATGTGAAATACCAAATCCCTAAATTTATTTCTCTCCTTAAACCCTAAATCATACTCTCTCACAATCGATTTTAATTACATTAGTAACATTATTGTTTAAAATAATTTTAAAAAAAATTAAAAAAAAATTATTATTATTTTGGCCGGCCTCGTCCCATCCCCGTTTCATCGGGTACGAGGACGTGGAACGCAATCCCCGTTCCATCCCTGTTCCCGTTCACCCCTAGTGGTTCTGGTATACCAACTGGAGGTAGATTTTTCTTATAAAATAAGGAAATAGATAAAAAAAAATTGATAAGGTACGTGATACAATAGTAAATAAATACATACTCGAATCTTTAATCTTTAATAGTCTATTAATCTTAATAATGACAGTTATCAACTGGGTTAATTGAGTTCTGAAAGAGACAAATTTTGTTGGTATGAAAAGATTGTCTTTTGTTTATCAATTTTGTCCTTCTTTTCTTAATCAAATTTAATTGTTAAAAAAAAAATTTGTTTTAGGCTTTTAGCAATTTTTTGTGTCGATAAATTTTGAAAAATTAAAGTTTTTTTTAATAAATTATCATTAAAAAGACAATAAACAAATAGAACAATTCCCTTTTTTTCTTCCCCTTTTCATTAAACCCTAATATTTTTGCGTCGACACCACCCAACCTCCATCCTTTGATTAAATTCGGCCAATCTTCGCCGTCAGCCCGTCACTGTCGTTCTGTTTCTGTCTCCGTCCAGCACTCTCCCTTTTCTGGATTTCATTTCAGATTTTCAGGTTTGATTTCTTCCTTTCTTCCTACTTCTCTTATTCTCTAATTTCTTCTGTTTCTGAAAAAATGACTAGTAAAGGATTAGTAAATTGTTACGAGATTCAGTAAATTCTATTTCTAATCCTATTAATTCTATTGAATATGGTAATGTACATTTGATGAATGAAATTGATTTCTATTCATGTAAATCAGTAAATGTCATATATTTAATTTCTATTCTTGTAAATCAGTCAATGCCGTACATTTGATTTCTATTCTTGTAAATAACTCAATGCCATACATTTGATTTCTATTCATGTAAATCGGTAAATACCGTACATTTGATTTCTATCCATGTAAATCAGTCAATGCCATGCATTTTATTGAATAAATCAGATGAGATTTTATTCTGATTTATCTTAATATTCTAATTTATTTTAATACCCTGGTTTATCTTAATACTCTGATTTATTTTAAGTGATGGAAATATATTAAAAAAACTATCAATGAATAATTTCTTTTAAAAATGGTTCTATTTTAGTAGTTATTATAAAAGTATTATGTTGAAAATTCAAAAAAAAAAGTATTATAGCATAATTGAGTGCTAATACTCATAACTCTTAAGAAAGAAAGAAAACCCATGTAGTTGGAACATGGTTCCCCCTCTTTTATAGTTGTTCTAATATCTAAGCACCAAAAAATGCGCATAGTTTGGTTTTACTCCTGATTTGATGTTGTTGGAACTTATTAATTTCAAATTGATCTTTTATAGATTTGGTTCATACTTCATAGTACTAAGAAAATCATTATTTGATTTTCAAATTATGTTATTTTGAAAAAATAGCTATGCTTTGTAATTTGATTTCATACGTGACTAAATTCTAAACCTGTCATCTGTAGACCCATTCCATTACCCGTACTAAGTACAGGAAAAGGAAAAGAATGGCTATCCTTGTCTCAACAATCTTAAACCCTAGTAGCATCGGGGTTTCCCATCGCCGAATCGGCCATTTCTTTTGCAATGTTGCGCCAGCCCAACGTTTCGTTTCAATGGATCATCTATCCGTGGTGTCGTCCACATCGTTGACTATCTCCGAGACTTTCACCACGCTTAAGAGCCAAGGGAAGGTAATTATGAATTTGAGGTTTTATGAAGTGGTTTTGTTTTCTTCCTATGGAATTTCTTCGATCTTTCGATTTAGAATTTCAGATATTGCTGTTTTTAATGAGTTTGTTCGGTGGCGGTTTAAACCCTAAATGTCGACGATGATTTAGTTTTTTTTACCCAAATGTCTAAAATAATACACAAAGTGCGAAACTAGTGGACGTTTCCCCCCTACCATCTTTTGATAATAAAATCAAAACTAGCTCTCAATTGATGGTATATACTTGATTAAATCATGTACAGGTTGCGTTCATACCCTACATATGCGCCGGTGATCCCGATCTATCTACTACTTCTGAAGCATTGAAAGTTTTAGATCGTTGTGGCTCAGACATAATTGAGTTGGGAATGCCGTATTCGGATCCATTAGCTGATGGTCCTGTCATTCAGGTTTACCTTTATTTTCATTTTTTTCGTTTGTACAGATTACAATAATGTTTGGTGTATGATGCATTTCTTTAATTTCTTTAGGCTGCTGCTACTCGAGCTCTGTCTAAAGGAACCAAGTTTGAAGGTGTTCTGTCCATGTTAAGAGAGGTAAAGTCTCATCTTTAAAATATCTTTCGTATATTCCCTCAAAATGTAGATTGTAAAAATTACCAAGTTAAAAAATAGAGCTTGTGATTCCGTATTCGAAGAAAATGATAAATTTTATTGTTGTTGTTGACTAAAGTAAATATTAACGATTTTAGTTATTTTAGCTGTTTCATTATAAGCATGTAATTAGTTAAATTTACTTTATGCTGTTATAATGGAATTAGTTATTGAGCTGTTCTCTTTATCGATGGTAGTTATCCATAACGCCATAGGTTTGTTTTCCTTTGCCGAGATATGGGAATCTTTTCAAACTGCCTACAGTGCTCTGTTGGATGCTAGATTGGTGCAGAGGTGCTATTAAAAACATCCTAGTCCAGAGCTTTAGAAGAAACAACATCACATCGTCACCTATCCCCAGCATGTGAAACTCATTGCCCATGAGCTTTTTACTGCCAGCCAACCACTCGATCCCAACACCTTGAATGCATCCATTTACAAGTTATAACAATCTTGGGCTGTAGTTTTCGGAGGTTATCACAACTTTGTCCATTTGCGGTGGAGGTCCCATTGGATCTGCCGATTTCTCCAATGAAACCTGATTGAACTACAACATGATGATCAACTCATCAACCTAGCTTCGACCGTGATGCCTCACTCGATTGATCCTAGAAGTGAGAGAGGAGGATACAGTGGTGGATGATTGATGACCGACAATCATTGTTCGGATTCAAACAACAACAACAAAAATAACGGGGGTAGAAAGAGGCGAGATCCATGTCCTATTTTCTCATCACATGATTGCTCTTCGTACAAGTGTCCATATAACAGTGGAGGCAATAGTGGCTAGATAGAATGAAACTTTCCTCCTCTCAGATTTTGCATATGGTATCTGGTGATACAGTATCCCGAACACGGTCACAACCTACCAGCAACTAGAAGTCCGGATAGCCTAAGATGAGTTGAGGTATCTATTCTAGGGTTGGGGAGGTCCCAGGTCGAATCCTAGGAAGATCGACTTTCCTGAGGATCGACTTCCCTGGGATCGACTTTTGAGTAAAGTCGATCACCAGGAAAAGTCGACCCCCAGAAAGTCGATCTCTGGAAAGTCGACCCCTGGACCCAATCTGATCAGTTGGGCAGTTAGGCGGTTACTGCCCAAATGACCATATTGCCCCCATAAGAACCCCTATAAATAGAGGGCACCCCCCACTCATTAAAGGAAAAGTCATTTGGAGAAGAAGGAATTCCTAACGAAGCAGAGCTCTGCACACTTGAGTTCCGGTCCGGTTTCCCGCGGAGTTCCCCGCTTGGCGTTTGCTTGCGCGTCTTGGAGTACTGGTCGGGTTTCACCCCCATCAGTTGGCGCCGTCTGTGACTCAAAGATACTCACGACAAAAGCTCCTCGACTTTTTCGAAAAAAGTGATCGACTTTTTTCCAAGTCGCCAGCTAGGGAGTCTTGCGAGGAAATCAGCCAGCAAGGGATCAACATTTCAGAAGATCGACTTTTTCTTCCAAGGAAAAAAGTCGATCCCTCAAGGAGCTAGGCTTTCAGGCATCGACTTCCAAGGAATCCTCCAAGTGCACTAGGGATCGACTTTTCAGAAGATCGACTTTTTCTTCCAAGGAAAAAAAGTCGATCCCTCAAGGAGCTAGGCTTTCAGGCATCGACTTCCAAGGAATCCTCCAAGTACACTAGGGATCGACTTTTTGAAGATCGACTTTTTCTTTCCAAGCAAAAGTCGAACAGTCATTTCAAAAAAAAAAAGTCGAACACTCCAAAATGGTAGTAACTCGAAGCACTTCCCAAGGAGGAGGAGCAAATTCTCAGGAGGCACCAGAGCAACAGCCTGGCAACTCAAAAACTAAAAGG
This sequence comes from Zostera marina, assembly GCA_001185155.1. Taxonomy (NCBI): domain Eukaryota; kingdom Viridiplantae; phylum Streptophyta; class Magnoliopsida; order Alismatales; family Zosteraceae; genus Zostera; species Zostera marina. The sequence continues at coordinate 318,221 of LFYR01002038.1, forward strand.
CCAGTGGGTCGACCACCCAAGGCCAATAAAAACAAGAGGACTCCCACGGGACCTGAGGCTGAACCCGAAGGCGAACCAGAGCAAACTCCCCAAGCTTCAGCAGGAGGGGAAAATCTGAACGTCACAGTTCAGGCAATAGCAGAGGCCATCAGACTCCTTGCTGAAAAGGAGAAACCTTCGGAAGAACAACCTCAGAAGGGGGGACCCACAAGCAGCAAGGAACCAAGGGTTGCTGCATCAAAATCCACTCATGGGTTCATAAAAATGCCCATAGAAGAGCTGGAAAAAATGAAGGAAACCATAACGAAAATGAGCGAGAAGATAAAGGATATTGAAAAGTCTAAGACATCAATATACCAGTCAAAAGCTCAAACCTCAAAGCAGGCCAAGGCGCAGCAGGAGGTGTCAAGTCATAGGGCAGCACACTCCAGCGCACCACTACCTCGCAAACCAGAGGAGCAACCCAAACCTCTTTTCAGAAAACCCGTACAGGAAGAAAGCACGGGAGATACAGAAGGAGGAGGCGAGGTTCCAAACTGGCTGGTGGGCATGGATGCCCTGCACAGATCGCTAATGGTAAAACCAGCACCTTTGAAATTCAGGCTACCCAGGTTGCAGATTTATGATGGGAAGATGGACCCAGCAGATCACATAAATATGTTTCTGGGGGCAATGCAATGGGCCACATCAAGGGATGACATCCTATGTAGAGCATTCCCAGGAACACTGAAAGGGCCTACATATAGGTGGTTCGTTGAACTACAGCCAGGGAGCATAACAAGTTTCGAAGACTTGAAAAAGAAATTCGTCGCCCAACACTGTGGAAACACAAGAGTAAGAAAGGGCACAGAATCACTGTTTGCGATCAAACAGAATGGAGATACGCTCCGGAATTATACAACTAAATTCACGGAAGCCATGCAGAAAATCTCCGATCTGAACACAACAATCGCAATATGCGCATACTCAAAAGGGCTAGACATGAACACGCCATTGGCAATAAAGCTAAACGTCAGTAATGTAAAATGCATGGAGGACCTGTTAACAAAGGCCCAGAAATACATAAATTCTGAAGAGTATGAAAAAGAAAAAGAAAAAGAGAGAGGTGCCATAAGCAATAAAAAAGCATATGAAGCACCAAAAAAGAAATTTCAGAAGTTTGAGAAAGGAGAACCATCTTGGAGACCAAAACACGATGGAAAGGTCTACCAGACATCTGAGGAATTTAGAAAGCCAAAATACCCAAGGTATGAAGACTTAGGGTTTACGGTTTTCAGCACTCCAAAGGAGGAAATCTACAGCAAAGAAAAAGGAAGAATAAGGTTTCCTCAACCAGAAGAATTAAACCCTGCAACAAAAGAGGCCCGAACAAGGGGGAACAGATACTGTAAGTTCCACAAGGACTACGGGCACAACACAGAAAATTGCAGGGAACTAAGCACTTTCCTAGACATACAGGCAAAGGAAGGAAAGCTTAAACAATACGTAAACAAAGTAGAAAGGGAGCAACAAGGTCGCAGGGACCCAAATAACAAGGGTAAGCGACAGCGCTCAAAAAGTCCCGACTCAGGTACTGACCACAAGAGGAGGGTAATAGATTAAATCTTCGGCGGGGGATCAATAGAAGAAAGCAGGAAATACTCGCAAAAGTTAATATACGATCCAGCCCACACCTAAATACGCAAGGCGGAACAATTAATCATGTTCACCCTTGCGGCATTCGCATGGAAGGTAGAGCAGATTTCAAAGGGTCAAAAACAACTCAGCTAATACCCCCAAAGGGGGGGCAGAAAGAGGCACTAGTTGACTCAACATCTATACCTCCGTACAATCCGACCATAACACAGGCAGAATACTGGAGAAAACCCTCGATAGAATACATTGAAGGGTAGAAACTCCCAGAGAACAAGAATAAAAGGCGTAAACACGCATTCCAAGATACTGCCTAATCGGTAACATTCAGCATAAGAAACCCTACATCAAGGGGTATGCAAAATACATCAAGGGAGGAGGACTCTAGCCCAAAGAATAACAGGGTAGAGGCACTTCTGGCCTACACTAAAGAAAGAGGCAATCTTACCTGCAAGAAAATGCAAGGCATGCCAGATTCACAAAAACATACGACTAATAGGGGTAGTAAGCCCCATCCCCTTCGCAATATGGGGGTTAAACATTGTGGGACCATTTCCAGTATCGACAGGCCAGGCCAAATCATATTTATGGCTGTCGACTACTTCACTAAATGGGTCGAGGCACTAGCTGTACCCAAGATAACTCAAGGAGCAGCAGCGAAGTTTGTCTTCAAGTGTATAATGTGCAGATTCAGTATTCCAATGCATATAGTGACAGATAACGGTACACAGTTTACCGGTGGGGAGTTTACGAGATTGTGCGAGAACATGAGCACTAGAATCCATTTTTCATCGGTATACAGACCACAGGGTAATGGGCAGGTAGAAGTCACAAACAGAGCCATCGTTCAGGGACTGAAGAAAAAAGTCGAACAGGCCAAAGGTTCGTGGACAGATCTACTACCAGAGATCCTGTGGGCGTATAGAACCACTGAAAAGACACCCACCGGAGAAACCCCGTTCTCGCTAGCATAGTGGAATGGAAGCACTAATCCCAACAGAGCTAAGCATTCCAACAGTCAGAGTGTTATCCTATGACATGGAATCATGTGCGATAACTCTGGACTTAGTGGATGAGCTTAGGGATAATGCACAGGCAAAGAATGCAGCTTACAAACAAAGTATCGCTAGATATCACGACAAGAATGTCAAGGGTAAAGCGATAAGTAAAAAAGCCTAGTATGGAGAAGAGCAAGTGTCGGCAGAAAAGACTGCTCTAAAGGCAAACTAGGCGCAAATTGGGAAGGACCATATGTGGTGGAGGAAGAACTCCGACCAGTTAAAGTGGGAAGATAGAACAGGCATTCCCAATACTTGGCACGCAGATAACCTACAGATAACCTACAGTTGTACTTTTAAACAATTAAGTAGGATTATACTACTCTTGTAATAGTTTGAACTACTTAACTAATATGTTGTTTAGTCAACTATTATTAATAATCAGAACACTCAAAAAACATTCCATATATTAATTGAACATGAATTACAGAGGAATGTAAATTATAAGGATAAGATAGAGGATTAATCTATTTAGGAGGGGGGGGTGTATCTTTAGAACCCTCTGCATCGTTGTTATCTTGATCTTCTATGGAAAAATTATTATCAACGGTAGCAGTCGTATCATCCCCCGGAGCCTCCTCTTCTTCATTCTCTTCATCCTCTTCTTCCGCAAGCGCCCGATTTCGAACTTCGGTAGCTTCTTTGGGGTACTTGCAGGCCTAGTTGTGGACATCCTCAGCTTCGAAACCAGGGCAGACATGAGGACCCAGATCGACCAAGTCATTATAATCTCGCACATTGGCAAGATAATCAACCTTGAGTTTTTCCAGATGGTCGATCATACGTTGAAGCTCCTTAGTCATATGTCGAGCTTCCTCAGTCAGACGTTGGACCTCCTCAGTCTTTGCCCGGTCCGTTTCTTCCAGCCGCGTTATTGATTTCTTATGATCATCCAGCGACCCCAAAAGCTTCTTGTTCTCATCATAACTTTCATCCAGTCGTTGAGAAAATATGGAATTCTGTGTCCGACAGGATTGAAGGTTCGCCTCAGTATTTTCGTGCTGGCGGGTGATGTCGACAATCATCGACTCTTTAATTGAAACCCTGGCACGTTGAGCTGCTAATTCCATCTCTGCAGCCCCCAACTCCCCGTTGACCTTGGAGATTTCCTGCTCCTTATCTCTCAAGAGATTCCTTTGAGAAGCCCAATCCTCAGCCAACTTCTTGTTGGTGGCAGACAAAGTAGAGGTGTCTGATGCTTTTTGCGCAACCTCGCCTTCCAGATCTTTGCATCGGCGCTTCACTCTCTTCAACTCGTCTTCCATAGACTGATAGTCACGGAGACGAGACAGGGAAGAGAGGCGGCCTTGAAACAAATAGGCGAGCTGCAAAAAGAAAGAATGAGTAAGAACATACTCATAAAAATAGTAAAACAGAAGTACTTACGTTACTCAGATTCTGTCCTATTTCTTCGACAGTCCGGTCCATCGGATACCCAGATATGGTCCGCAGTGTGGTTCGGGCGGCATCCGAGTCAGCGACCAGAGGGAACTTGGTCCCGTAGTTCCGGGGGTGCGAACCTTGGTACCCCGGCAGCTGTGTCTCCCGGGTGGAAGCATAGTTATATCGACCCCGGGAGGACTCCCCAGAATAAAATCTCCGGCGCGGAGAAGCTCGTCGCCTGGGGGAGTGTCTCTTTGATTTCCTCGGAGGAGAATTAAGTCGGTCCTAGGAGGTGGAGTTCGTTCTTTTCTTCTTCTTCTCTCAGACCCCTCAGGCTGGGTCTCCCTTCCCAACAGTTCTTTCTCGCTCCTCTTCTGGAGTACGGAAGAGAGAAGCGAGCCTGGAAGCAGCAGACTGCACAGGAGTAGTTTCTGTAGGTACCTCTGGAGGTACCTCCCCTTCCTCAGTTCGTTGGACTTCGTCAGTAGGAGTAGGGGAATGCGCCATTGTGTAGGCGTTCTCAAGGGCACGTTGCCTCAAATGATCGGCGTCAGAAGGCTTAGAGGCGGCTGCATAAACCTTAGTGCCCGTTTCATTTTGCCCAACGCATTCAGGGACACCTCCGGGGTTATGCATATAAAAATCTGCGAGGAATAAAAACAGAGTTAGAAAATGCATACATATAGAAAACAAAAAGAAAAAACAGGCAAAGGAAGACCTTGTCGGTTAAAAGTATCATCAATCGCGTGACCGACAGGCACAGCGATAGGATGCAAAAAGGCCAGCCTTTGCACGGAAGCTCCCTCATCCTCAGTCAGATCAGGACGAGGAGTAGGCCTACGACCACTAGTCGATGCAGGGAGAAGTCTGCTACCACGGATGAACGTAGGTAGACAAGGAGTCACACTTAACCTCAGTCGCAAAAAGGCGAGCAAAAGGAGGGGGCAAGTATTCAAACAGCAATCCTCACCTACGGATGAACGTAGGTAGACGAGGAGTCATACTTAGC
>LFYR01002038.1:342305-373477 GCA_001185155.1 Zostera marina
AAGAAGGATTCCTAGCGAAGTAGAGCTCTGCACACTTGAGTTCCGGTCCGGTTTCCCGGGGAGTTCCCCGCTTGGCGCTTGCTTGCGCGTCTTGGAGTACTGGTCGGGTTTCACCCCCATCAGTATCTGTTGCGACTCCTAATAGTGGCAGCGGACTAACATCAATATTTAAGAGACGAATTCCTTCTCATTATAACCCATGCACATCTTCCTCATTTTGTGGCTATTTAGCATTTAGGTAGCCTCTTGTAGGTCTCTTAATTGTCCCGCAGTTTTGAGAGTATTTTAGAAAGTGGCAAATTGACAACGTTATTGAAAATACAACAGATCAAAAACACCATTCAAAATACAACAGATCAAGTTTGGAGAAGGAAGGAAATTGATACAGAAAATAAACAGAGGCAAGGCAATTACAGGGGATTCAGAAGAGAGGAGATGAGAGCCGGAGGTAGGGACTTCTTTACTGAGAGAGAGGTGTTCTGGAGGCAATTTTACGAGAAGCATAAAAACTCTGCCAGAACAAACCAAAGGAGGGGAGGTGGAGTCGCGAGCAGTTTTAAAAACCAGATCAGAGGCTTAGAACAGGTTGCCCCAGGTGATATTTCTCGTCCAGACGTGGCCATCCTTAGGGCAGCACAGATCGAACCCCCTAAATATGGGGAAAAATTACAACTCACTATGAGAATTATTGGAGATACTCCTAGCTTTAAGAGATTAGCCAATTTTGCCAAATTCAAATGGAATGTGGAGGGGCAAATTCAAATAGTGAAGTTCAAAGAATCAACATTCACGATATCTTTCAGAGAGATCTCAGATTACCTTAAATGTTGTGACAGGAAATGTGATCAACTAGGCGACGCCCCAATTCTTATCAGTAAGGAACTACCGGAGAGGGTCTATGCAAAAGCTTATGATATGATACCACAATGGGCAATTATAGAAGGTCTAATAGCCGGTATGTACTCCAAGGAGGCGGTGAATATAATAGTAAGTACTCTCGAGAAGCCTCTCCATGGTGAATACTTTGAGACGTACAAGTTTCGAAACTCCTTGAGAATATGTTTTATGGCGGACACAAACTTTAAATTTCAGAAGTCGATCAAAGTTGAGATCGAGGAGGGAGGATGTAGGAGAATTGTATGGCTAAAGGTTCACTATAGATCCAAACCAAAAAGATGCACAAAGTGTGGTCTATTTGGCCACCGTCTACCTAACTGTCGCCCCGGATTTCACAACGAGAACGAGTCAGAGCAAAATAGCAAATCAAGAATCAGGAATCAAGGAACAACGTGAACGGAAGCTCCATAGGAAGCCAACCAGCTAACCAACCATCGACGACGCTCAACCTTGGAGATACTGGAGACGCCGGAAGTCAGACAAAGACCGTCGAAAACCGCACCTCACAACACATCATTGAAGTTGCAGTACCAAATCAGTACCAGCTGGAACAACTCGCCAACACTTTGAAGTTACCTGACTTTGCAGTGCAGCAGGACCTTGCTACTGGCTCAGGGGCAGGTAAGTCTCTAGTGGTTGCTTCTAGGGCAGATGCTTCGGCTTCTTTGCAGGTGTGGACTCTGAGCAATCCTCACACACATTTAATTCCCTCTGCTGACAATATCCCCCACAAAACAATATGCATGCTTTAGAGGAAATTCCTCTAATAAATAGTCTCCCTTAGGATAATAACCTTACCCAACTGTTAAATCCGGTTACTACCCCCAACGCCTTAAAGGACAGTCCAGTTAATCAAAGGAACTACTTGAACCATAAGGACCAACCTGCCAACCGAAATCACAATGACCCTAATAGCCCCCCAAACAACAGTCTGCCCTGTTCCAACTTTTGGAACCTATTAATGCATAAGAGCTCTGGGGACTTTGATGACGAGGTCTCCCCAACCTACAGGAGTACTAGGGTAGTGGACGAAGAGCAAGTCTCTCTCCACAGTTGGGAGGTCAGAGTTACCTCTGAAAAAGCAATATCTGAGGGTGAGGAAATAATTCAGGACAAAAGAAAAACAATTGAACCCCCCCACTCAAAACACTCTGACGAATCGTGAGCCCGAGAATATTATTACAGCCCAAACTGCTATAGACATACCTAAGATAATATTAACGTGAACAAAATGTAGAAAGAAGAGGTAGACCCAAGAAAAATGGGACCCAAGATCCAACTAAAGACCTAAATCAAAAGAATTACATAACTAATAAGGGGAAGAGGAAGAGGATAGACCTCCCTCCCACAGTATTTAGAACTGTGCCCAACAAACTCCTAATGATCAGGGCGGTTACTCCTAAAAATCCAGCACTAAGTAAAGAGGCTAGAATAAGAAAGAGAAGGTTGTACATGGGATGTGCCACCTCCTCGAATGCTTCATCGAGTAAAAAATCATCCCCAATTGCAGAGGTGGCAAAGGCCACTCGGGCAATTAACTAGTCTAAATCATCCCATCACCGCCAGGTCATTAGCCCCAAACAATGGCGCTAATGACCTGGAATGTTAGAGGGCTTAACTCCCCTCGAATCCAAAATGAAGTAAAAAATGTAATGCTTAAAAAGAACTTAAACATAGTAGGGCTACTAGAAACTAGAGTTAAAACCAAACAATTCCAAACAGTAAGAGACAAGTTTTCGGAGGAGTGGGAGGTAATTTCAAACAACATCCCACAGGACCCAAAATATTCAGACTCAATCTGGATTTTATGGAAAAAAGACCAATGGAAGTTGGTGCCAATCTTGTTGGATAGGCAGATACTTCATGCTAAGGTATACAACGAGGGCGGATTGGTGTTCTTTATCTCAGTAGTATATGCAAACAACACAAGGGAAGCTAGGAGACCGCTGTGGAACACAATTAAGAACATCCAACCTAATATCACCTCCCACCCATGGTTAGTGCTGGGTGATTTCAATGAAATAAGAACTCCAGAGGAAAGGAGAGGACCAGGGGCTGGGGTCTATACTTATGGAGGGCCTGCTGAATTCATCGAAGCTACCGACCTAGCAGAGTTAATCGAGGTTCCCTCAATAGGGGGAATTTACATGGAATAATAAGCAGGCAGGAGATAGGTTTGTACAATCCAGACTGGACAGAGCATTCTCGAATCAAGATTGGATTTCACTCTTTCCAGAGATAAGGGTAGAGTTTTGGAATGGCTTACATAGTGACCATGTTGCAATGCTCATCTCAATTGGGCAAATGGCACAGAAACCAAAGCCTTTCAGATTGTTCGATTCATGGTTGAAGGAGCAAGAGTTCCTCGATCTAGCCAGGAGAGGACTAGCTAAACCAATCTGCGGCAATGGGCTATATTGCCTACAACAGAAATTAAAAGAGGTCAAATCACTCACAAAGGAATGGGTGGCGTCCAAGGGTAGTGATGCAAAATAGATCACAACCACTAGGGAGGAACTCGATTCTTTGGTAAAGCAACTAAAAACTAGCCCAATAGCCCCTTCTATCCAAGAAGAGATCAAGAAAAACAGGAGGAGTTAGTCAATAAGTTCAGAATAGAGGAGGCTAACCAAAAACAGAGGAGCAAGGTCAGTTGGCTTAGATTAGGAGAGTCAAACACTAAGTTCTTTAGTCTTGCTACAAAGATAAGGAAGGCAAAGAACTCAACTCTGAAATTAATAAATGGAGAGGGTAGGGTAGTCATCTCAAGAGCCCAATTAGAAAAAAGGAGTATGGATTACTTTAAGGATATCTACAAGAGTTCTCCCTTCCCAGATATACCATCTCCCGTTATTTTCCCTTGGATTGTATCTCAAGATATGAACACATGGTTGACTCAACAACCCAAAGAAGAGGAGGTTAAATCCACCTTGTTCGCATTTCAAATGGGGAAATCCCCAGGACCTGATGGTTTCACAGTGGGTTTCTTCAAAGCTCTCTGGTCGGAACTAAAGCAAACAGTCCTAACTTGTGTCAGACAGTTCTTCAACGGCAAACCCATATTGAAGTCAATTAATCACACATTTATCACTCTTATCCCAAAAAAACCCACAGCTACCCAACTATCGAACTTTAGGCCAATTTCCTGTGTCAACTTAATTTATAAACTTCTCAAAATCTTGGCTGACAGGATCTCCAAGGTCTCCTCCGAGTTAATATCTCCTCACCAAACAACTTTCATAGCAGGAAGAGTCATCTCAGATAACACCATCTTGGAAGATGAGAAGGTTCATGGCTTCGGGAGAATTAGAAAACCTAAAAGATGTTGTTTAAGTATAGATCTCAAAAAGGCTTTCGATACAGTGAAATGGCAAGCAATCACACACACCCTTGACGCAATGGAATTCAACCCTCTGTTGTGCAAATTCGTACATAACTGTATAACCACAGCCTCCTTCTCGGTACTGGTGGAGGGATCCCCCACTCCCCTCTTCACTAACTTTAGAGGAATCAGGCAGGGGGACCCATTGTCTCCTATCTTATTCGACCTCGTAATGGATAATCTTAGTAGACTAATAGAGAAAGAGATCAAAGATAAGAGGATGGATACTTATATCGTGAATGGAGCGGTTTCCATCTCACATCTCATCTACGCAGATGATGTGTTGATCTTCTCAAAAGCAAATCCCAAGTCTTTAGGAACAATCAAGAAAATCCTAGAGACTTTTTCCAAATTCTCAGGCCTCGAGATTAATCAGGAGAAGAGCTCGGCAACCTACTCAGAAGTATGCATGAATGATAATTATCTGCATAACATTCTCAACTTTCCAACTAAACCCCTCCCTATCAACTATCTTGGTCTCCCAATAACGGGAAGAAAGAAATCTCACGCGACATGTTGGAAGTTAATAAATCCAATAGAAAAAATGTTAGCCAGATGGAAAGGGAGATGTCTGTCTTACGCAGGCAGAACCCAATTAGTAAATTGGGTCTTACAAGGTAAGTTTCAATACTGGGCAAACGGAACCACACTGCCATGCACAGTTATTAAAAAAATCCAGAGCCTAGCTTACAATTTCATTTGGGACGGGAGAAGGAGTAGTTGGGAAAAAATGGCACTCCCAAAGAGCGAAGGCGGAATAGTGGTCAGGGATTTCTTTGCAACTAATGTTGCAGCTTTGGTTAAAAGAACAGAGAGGATGTGGAGTCCTAATAACTCCATACTAGCAGACTGGATAAAAATTAGGTACATCAAAGGAAGAAGCATTGGGGAGATAGAGTGTAGGCCTACTCTGGACTCTCACATGTGGAAAACTATACTAGCTAATAAGGAAACAATTAGGAAATGCATAAACTGCTTGAGTAGCTATAGGGTCACACAAATTGCCCCCTCCAAGCACTCAGAAAAATTAAGGCCCAAAGGCATCTTACAAGAGATAAATTTAGGGATCTGGGCCAAAAAGCCTCCTAAATTCTCTATGTTGTTGTGGAGAATTAAGGTCAAGAGTCCGAACACTTTAACTAGACTGCAAAGCTGGGGACTCAACATAAATACATCCTATCCACTATGTGGAAACGGGGAAGAAACATTACAACACCTATACTTTAACTGCCATTACACTAGATCCCTTTTGCTAGAGACCACTAGCTGTCTTAACAATGCTGTGTGGACACTTAGTGGGCAAAATCCCCCACCTCCCACAATAGATATTTGGGATAGGGGATATTATGGAAACAATACAAAAATTCACCCACAAGTCCAATTGTTGGGGAGTACACTGGACTATGCTAGCATCTCTTTCCTGGCACATATGGTGTGATTGTGTGAAAGGAATAGGAGATTAAAACAACACACCCTAAGGCCCCCAGAAATTGTCAGCAGAGAAATTATAAAGGATGTGAGCATTACATATGATTCAACATCCTATAAGAAGCACAATCTTTCACAGATTGAAATACAAGCTATACGCTCATGGGAGTCAAACCTCTTGAGGCTTCAATCCTTGGCCAGTTAGTCAGGGTTATAGCTACATAAAAGATAGACAATGTTTTTACATTTACTGTACTTGCATTTCTCTATATTTTCTGTAATCTTGGGCTTTGCCCAACCTCTTTTCAGTAATGAAAGTTTTAATTTCTCAAAAAAAAAAAAAAAAAAACACCATTCAAAATTTCCTTTTTTTTAAACAAACTTCTATCTACTTTGCATATTGCAATTCTATTTTTTCATTTCATTATTTATATTTTACATGACTAAACTTAACGTTTTCAGGTGATTCCTCAAATCTCATGCCCAGTTGTATTTTTTACATACTACAATCCGATTCTGAAACAAGGCACTAAGAACTTCATGTCTACAATAAGAAATGTTGGCATTAGTGGTGTGTATATTTTTTTTCCTTTTTTCGTGTGTTTAATTTTAATCATTTCTTGAATAATTGAATGTGATAATAAGCATGATTCATATGTAATTTTCCATCTTTCTGAATGATATTTTTTAGGTATTGTGGTCCCAGATGTGCCACTTGAGGAAACTGCAATGTTAAGGGAAGAAGCTAGCAAAAATAATATTGAGTTAGTAAGTTAATTCCACTCATATTTCATACTATAGAAAAAATTTCATAGTTCTATATTCTACGATTGTAAAAATAAAATCATTCTATTTAAGGTTCTTCTGACTACACCAACTACTCCCAAACCAAGAATGGAAGCTATTGCCAAGGCTTCAGAAGGGTTTATATATCTTGTAAGTTTATCCAAGTTACCAAGAGGCAGGGTTAATTTTAGACTTATCATTTATCTATCTATAATATTAGAAGAGTTTTGTTTGAAACAGAACCCATCATGTTATTTTCTTTACAAAAGATAAGCTAACAAAAGGATGTTTGCAGGTGAGCACTGTCGGCGTTACAGGTGCCCGTTCCTCTGTCAGTGCAAAAGTCCAAACACTAATCCAAGATCTGAAACAGGTTCGTATATTTGCATTTCCTTGTTGTGGTTGTTCTCCTCAATTGATTTTACAATGTTCAAATGAGTACACGACTGATCTATTTATAATCCACAGATAACAAGCAAACCTGTTGCGGTTGGGTTCGGCATATCAAAACCAGAGCATGTGAAGCAGGTTCGTTAGTCATAAATAAACAAATAGCAAGTAGTTTTGTTTAGTCGATTTCAATGGCCGAAACCGAAATATGATTCTGATTTCTTGCTCAGGTGGCTGGATGGGGAGCTGATGGTGTGATTGTGGGTAGTGCTGTTGTTAAAATTCTCGGAGAAGCAAAGTCTCCAGAACAAGGATTGAAAGACCTGGAAACCTTCACCCTATCTCTAACTGGTGCTCTTCTCTGATTGATAAACCTTGGTTTAAATCGGCCATTTCGAACACTGGTCAGCAAATAAAATTATAATTCATTTCTCTTCTTTTTCCTTCCGAGTTCCAAGCCTCTGATCTGAGTCTGAGGTTTCAGATTTCAAATTTGACATGTTTATGTGAAACTGAAAAGGAAAACAAATTGTTTCACTCAGTCATTTGTGTAAAAACATATTGAATACAGACCAGTTTTGCAAATCACCCACATTTCTGGACCCAGGTTTGACCCGATTATTAAACGGGTTATTGCCCAAATTCACACATGACACGTCATCATATGTTCTGAATGATTCTGTAGATATTTTGAAGATTTCTTATCTACAAGAAAATGGACATAGAGGACAGAATCTAAACAAGTTAGCAAAAACATCTGCCACATCAGCAAAAGGAAATCCTTATATCAGATTCCTCTCGCCACGTGTCAACTCTCCAACCACAATAAACTCCCATTTAGCTACCTCAATCTGACAGAAGTGATAACTCGATCAGATTGAGGATTACCATTTCTTCTCGGCAAGGTCGAAATGGCATCATCTCTCACCGCCGCGACAACATTGGGAAAGTCTGAGATTCTCGGTAGCCCACTCCGGTTCACCAGTCCGGCGAGAGCTGGTCAAGTTCAGTCAGGTGTCTCTTCTTCGAAAATCGTTGCAATCTTCTCAAAGAAGAAGAAGAAGCCTGCCAAGGCAGTCGCATCTCCGATAGACGACGAGCTTGCAAAGTGGTACGGTCCAGACAGGAAGATTTACCTGCCCGGTGGTCTCCTTGACCGGGAAGAGGTCCCTGAGTACCTCACTGGAGAAGTCCCCGGAGAGTAAGCTTTATTCGATCATTTAATTGAGAATTATATATGATGATGATCAATCTATTGAATCAACTTAGTTATTTTGATCATCAGCTACGGTTATGACCCTTTCGGTCTGGGAAAGAAGCCGGAGAACTTCGAAAAGTACCAAGCATTTGAGCTGCTCCATTGCCGTTGGGCTATGCTCGGAGCTGCCGGTGCAATAATCCCTGAAGCATTCAACAAATTCGGTGCATCATGTGGTCCTGAAGCAGTATGGTTCAAGACCGGTGCTCTCCTCCTCGACGGAAATACTTTGAATTACTTCGGAAAAAGCATCCCCATCAATCTCGCCCTCGCCGTCATCGCCGAGGTTATTCTCGTCGGTGGCGCTGAATACTACAGAATCACCAACGGCCTGGTAAGTGGTAATCTCTACCACCACCGATGAGTTTTCGATCAAACTTTGGAATTAAAACGATATTCAATTCTTATCAGGATATAGAAGACAAGTTGTATCCCGGTGGCCCATTTGATCCGTTGGGATTGGCAACGGATCCCGACCAGGCGGCTCTACTGAAGGTGAAGGAGATCAAGAATGGACGGCTAGCTATGTTCTCCATGTTTGCATTCTTCATCCAGGCTTATGTCACCGGAGAAGGGCCGATAGAGAATCTGTCAAAGCACCTGAGCGATCCTTTTGGAAACAATCTGCTTACCCTCTTAGGGTCCGGTGACAGATTACCCACTCTGTAATATGGTTGTATTCCGGTGAGAAAGACTGTAAAAGATTATGTGAAAATATCATTCTCAGTCCTTTATTAAATTTCATTCCTTAACCGGATCTGACTCGGATCTTGTTAAACCCGACCCAAATATCTATTTAAATTTTTAAATGAAAACTTAAAAAACTATAGGACCTTAAAATAAAAAAAACCAATAAAATAAAGAACATTAAAAGCTTAAAACCCTAACACCCAAAATCGTTTTCGTCCATCCTCTACCCCCAAAATCGCCGGATCTTCTTCTCCAGTTGCGCTTCGCCGGATCTCCGTCCTCCCACCCTCGTCGGATCTTCTCTCTCCACTCGCCGGGAGTATCCACTGTATTTTTTGGAAGGTGATTACGGTGATTCCACTCGCCAGATCTTCCACATTCGTGATTTCAGGCTTGTATTTTTATTTTCCAGATTTCCATATTAAAATTTAATATTCCAGACTTGATTAAATTAATAGTTACATTAAATTCCAAACTTGAATATTTGTCAACTTACCCATGGATCATCGTGAAAATGAAACTCTCGCATAAAAATTAATGTCGCCTATGCGACCAGGCGCACCCTGGCATCGTCTGGTCGCCTAAAAAAGCTTGAGTTTTTCTCCTCTGTCATCTTTCAATTTTAGAAATTTTTGATATTGGTTTGGTCCCTCTCTATCTTTATACTTAATACTTATTAACGGGAAATGAGGCAATGGGTGTGGGGCATTATTGAGTTTTAATACTTCTAAGAAAAAAAACCTTTTTATGGTTGTTCTTATATCTAAGCACCAATAAATACGCATAGTTTGGTTTAGTCTTCATTGAGTCTCATTGATGTCTCGAACCACAGATATTTGATGTTGTTGGAACTTGTTAATTTCAAATTGAGCTTTTGCGGATTTGGTTCATAGGACTAAGAAAAATAGTATTTGACTTTCAAATTATGTTGTTTTGAGTACTTGCCTATAACTTAGACCCGTCACTGGATAACTTTATTGAGCACTTTTGCAGATTTTATTTGGGTACCGAATTTGCTATTTTTTGTCTTGAAAATTTGGCCTTCAGGTTATTCTTCAATGAAAATGTAAGCATAATTTCTCTTTCTTGATAATTTTATCTTCAGGTTAAATACATTTCACAAATTTCAGTATCTATTTTGGGTGTTATTGCAGATTAAAGAAATATGATGGAACCTTTTCAAATTTTGAAGTCCTTGCCTACTTAAAGGATAGGAGTGCGACCAAAGAGCGTGCAAAGCATATTGTAGCGTCTGAAGAGAAGGTCTGGATTTTCAATCTCAGTATTCAATTAATTATACTAATTTTACCTTGTAAATTTATTTGTATACATTGTTTACATACAATGCAGGTTTTAGATTATCTAAATCAAACTGCTGCCTGTAATCAGTCAATGCAAGTCATTGGTGATTTTCTTGCCAAAATTGCCAAGTTTAAGCTAACAAAATCTGAACAGCTTAATATTATAAACACTAGACCGACAAGCTTACCAGAAATATTTCCGGTATTTGTTTCTATTCATTCTTCCAAATCAATTTAACTCAACTCATCTAATCATCTATTGAATGACACACTTTCTACAGATTATTGATAAGTATAGCGAGCGATTCAAAGATTATGAACCACTTGAAGAAATGCTGGAAATAGTTGTAAGTGTTTTGCCCTTGCCACCTGAAAAGCCTGAGTGAAGTGCTGTGTGTGTTTGCAAAAATAAGGAAATTCTCAGAAATTTGGATAAATATTCAGTCTGAATAAAGGGTTATGGTAAGTAGGTTAACATGTGAATGAGAATAAAGGTTAAATGAGTAAAAACAGGGGGTATATTCAAATGCTTAAGACGGCAAGAGTAGTGGATTGCCAGACATTGTGTAATGTGAACTTGGTTGATATGTCCCATCCCCACCCAACTCCGACCGATGGCTGAATGCTGATTCATGTTATGAATTCATGGAGGTCACTTGCCCTTCATGTGATGTTAAGTTGTTTGTCCTCTGATTGAGTTGGGGTATATTTGTGTTTTGTTCAAATATAGTTGATCTGTCCCATCCCCATCCAACTCCGACCGATGGCTGAATGCTGATTCATGTTATGAATTCATGGAGGTCACTTGCCTTTCATGTGATGTTAAGTTGTTTGTCTTCTGATTGAGTTGGGGTTTATTTGTGATTTGTTCAAATATAGTTGATCTAGACCAATGACTGTTGTTTCAGTACCAGTGTATTTATTGACTTTGAATTTATATAATGATATATTCCCCAAGGGTTTTACATCACTTTTTTTAGCTATTATTGTTTGATTGTGATCTCTACTAGCTTAGTTTGCTATTGGGAGACACTTTTTGATTACAAATATAAAATTACCTCAATGAAACTTTTGGATTAGAAAAAAAATCTTATTTCAATATATGTTATAAACTAATTAAAGTAAATTGCATAAATTAAGATGTGCATGCTGATACTAGTTCAATTTCAACTTAATCTTTTTTTTTTATGAAGATAAAATTTCATTAGAAATGAAAGGGGTCTTGTCTAGAATTACAATATATACATAAAAAAAAGACCATTCTTAACAGATAAACATTGTTTGTGTAACAGGTTGTGTCTTCTAGGGGTAGCAATAAAGAAAAACATGAGAAGTACACAGATACGTTCAAAGCAGAACAACAATGTATCATAGGATAAAGTTATGAGCCTATCTAATGCCTCATTGCATTCTCTTCTATTTATTAAAAAAAAAAAAATTTAACCATTCTCAATCTCAAAGTGAAAAATGAATGGTTCTAATCATCATAACACCATGTAATATAACACCAGAAGTTGGTCCTAATTATTAAATGTTCGATAAAAGTAATTCATATAAAGCTAGATAAGATCAAATCACAATAGAATGCATGGTTTATAGCTAGGGTTTAAGGTATATGATATATATATAGCACAACTAACAACAGAATTAATATATATAGCTAACAACCAGGTAGTTTCAAATCATGATTAATTCTTTGAGAACCATCATTGGATATTATCCCAAATGAAGAGTGGTATGATCTTGTTGAGGGTGAAGAGGATAGTGTGAGTCCACATTACTGAAATAGTTTCTAGAATCAAACATCTGAAGATCATCAAACTGATCAACTCCTACATGGACTATGCTTTCCTGCTGTAGTGCCTTCTCGTTCTCAGATATCTGATGATATATATATATATATGGCCATGGGTTGATTCAAATTAACAAGTTAATAAGAGTAATTAAGGTTAATATATTGATGGTAATCACTTTACTAATTAAATTAAACTGTACCTTGGCTTTGAGGAACATATTGTCATTTTGAATTTCTAGTTCCTGGTTTGAAATATGTAGGTAGATAAATGTAAAGTTGTCAAAAATATTGATTAAGAACAAATTTATTATAAATTTATAATTACAATAATTTTCAATTACCCTTTTCTGCATGAATTCGATTTCAGAAAATAACAACTCATTCTGCAGCCACAAATAGAAATTAAAGCTTAAATATGATATGATATTTATATCATATGTTGTTCAATTCACATGAGCTATAGATCAATTGGCCAGCTTGCTTAATCGATCTTAATTAGTAATTACTACCTTCTTTGATCTGATCCTTGATATTCCACGTTCGAGCCGGGTTTCAAGTTGCTTAAGTTCTTTAACATTCAGAGAACTTACAGAATCCCCGTTAAATGCCTGAAAATCTCAGGGTTAATTTAGGGAGTATGCTTGATATGAAATTTCAATTCAACAATCAATTAATCGCCGATCGATGTATACCTGTTTGAATTCTGTAAAATCTGAATCTGGTGGCGCAATTTGGCTGCTTCTTGTTGATAGTATTGCTGCAGTATATAAATAAATAAATTGGGATTAACCTTAATCATACATCATAAATAAAAATCAATTGATGAAACTAATTACCTGTGTATCAATCTCCACAATGGGTCTTGATGATCTTGAATTATCAGCATGAGACTTCTTGTACTTCTCAATTGTAGATTTTATGCTAAATGATCATATCATAATTAAATTGCAATTCGGTTAATTCCGGATAATTTGCACTAAATTCTAAATTAGGGTTTAGTTGATTAATTAATCAAGATTTAAATTAGTTTCAGTTTTGAATAGTTATCAATCAGAATGCAAAAGGGAAGAACATTTAATGGTAAAGACAAGAAAAGAAATTGCAAAGAGTAAACAAAAAAAAACAGCAAACTGACTCTACAAAAGCTGTGTGTTGATGGATGATGATGACTTTTCTTAGCATAAAATTGGCAAAAATGGATTTTGGATGGATGGATTGATGACAAACCCTAATTTATGAAAGAAAAAAGAAGGAAAAAAAAACTCAACTTTCAATTTTTTAATTTCTGATGGAAAATGACTGAATTAATTTGATCAGCATGAGCACCTGTTGTTTGAGTATTCGTAAAGACGGCCACGGCTGGAGAAGACGACGAGAGCGATCTCAGCATCGCAGAGAACCGAGAGCTCATAAGCTTTCTTCAGCAGCCCATTCCTCCTCTTACAGAATGTCACCTGTCGACTAGTAGTGTTCTCTATCCTCTTGATCTCAATCTTCCCTCTCCCCATATTCAATTCAATTCAATTCAAGCTAGTCCTCCCTATTCAACAAGATTCAGTTTTGATTACAACAATTAACCATATGATCTGATACATTCTGTGAATCTTAAACCTGAATTGAAGGAATAATTAAACAAAAATCTACAGAAAATAAGATAAAATGTAGTACCAAAACCAGTTGATCAATTGAGATGAGATGAGATGTGCTGGTTGGTTGGTTTTCTGATGAGTAAGTTTTTTCCGGTGGCCGGGTTTCGAGCTCCCTCCGATAAAATGCTAGAGGTGCATGCCACTGGCTAGCTCTTTTTAGAATTACACAGCAATGACCATGCACCTCTTAATTATGATCGATCACCAATATTTCATCACTCATGCATTTAGAAGAAGAAAAAAACAGTATTTAATTTGCATCTGTCTGGTTGGTGAAGAAATTTAATTGAATGTGCAGATGTTGTTTTCAACTTCAATGTCATGAGATGGACGTGAATGTCTTAAATTCGCACACTGCCAAACACATCTATTTTGAGAAACCCTAATACTTAACACACACCCATCTTTCAAGTCCCCCTCTTTCTATTTCTATACCTTCAATTCCACCCATGCACCACTCTTATATATCTTGAAGACTGAGCCTTTGGTTATAGTTAGTTAAACCCTAGTCTCATTGGATCGAGTCTAGATCGTCGTATATCTAAACGCCAATTCCAATCCGTATATCATTTTTCCGGCAACGAGCAAATTTATATATCATGTCATTTTTGATCAATTTCAGTCGCAAAAATATATCGGTGACGAAGAATCTATGCATGGTAGATTTTTTCAACAAGATATCTTATGAGATACTTCAATCTCACCGTTTAAATATGATCTATTGGTAATCCATTATCTCATTTTTTTTATTATAAACCTGAAACAAATCTCGAGATTCAGATCGATCTCAATAGCTGGAGTAAAAGTAGAAAATGGACGATCATAATCATTATCTCATGAAATATCTCATCTATGTAATAAATCTCGTATTGATGAAGTAAACAAAAAGGCCGGTCCAATTAACTAATTAGGCCTTAAAACAAAGAATAAAATGTTAAAGTATATATGTGCAATATGTAGGATCCTACTAAGGATACAATTAGATATGATCATATATAATTAATCAAAATAATTAGCATCTTAATTAATTAAGGAATTTAATAGTAAAGAAAAATAAACTAAAAGAAACATAAATTAAAAAATGGGTGCTGCATCATGGGCTAGTGATTGATGACTAACCCTAACCCTAATCCTAAATTAATTAAGCACATCACCTAAAGTATTCTAATTAGCTAATTACAATTTTAAATGTCATTAGCTTTTAATTAATCATATTCAACTAATCAATCCATTTAAGACCAACCATAATATTGTTCTCCACTTAATTAACTAATTATATATACTTTAGTTAAATATATATTAAGTTATTGAATAAAGCTAATTGGTTGATTAATGGAAATATGGAATATTCCTTCATTTTTTATTCTAAATTAAATAGAGCCAACTGTCTAATCATATAATTAATTAAATAGAATTGGCTTCAGCCTTCAGGTGAAAATGCTGAGATATCAAAAATGAGATATTAATTTAGGTCGTTTATTTATTTTAAATAAAATAGATTATATCTCACAAGATATATAATATATCGTGGTTGTACGTACGTACCTCAATTTATTTTAAATAAACGACTTAAATTAATACGGCGCCACACAGTAATGACCATGCCGAATTTTATACGCACTAAATGCGTCATCTAATCCTATTCGTTTAATTGACATGGTTTAATATCTCAGTGTGTTGTTGAAAGTGAAGGTATACAGTATGACAGACGTGAGACCATTGAATTTAGATGACACATATAAGGGGATTAGTGTTGTTGTGGATTCTTAATTAGGGGCTCGACGCACGATGACACATATAAGGGATGACGCATCAGATATTTACTCTAAATTAATATCACTTGAAGCATTTTCAATTAAGATTTATCACGGCCGATTGTAATGATATTAATATCGATCGACCAATAAACTAAACACGTGATTAGTGCATGATTGCCGACATGTCGATCAGTATTAATTAAGCATATCACCTAAAGTGATATATTCTTAATTAGTTAATTACTATTTTAAATGTCATTAACTTTTGATTTAAGACCAACCATGTGCTCTCCACTTAATTACTAATTATACTTTAGTTAATTAAGTTATTGAATAAAGTAGTTGAATGGAAAGGTGGAATATATATTCCTTCAATTCACTTTTTATTAATCTAAATTAAGCTTTATGGTTTAATTAATCAAACCTAGAAAAAGAATCCAATGGTAAATTAACAACTTTTGACCACTAGAGCTATATTGTTTATTAGAACTTTAGTTTATGGATTTGGGTTTTTTTTAAGAAAATATTTTGAGTGATCGATCGATTTATATACCTAATTAAATTGGGTCGTTTAAGATATTGTCTGTGCGTTAAGGGGGGAACAGCTTAATATTATAATCACTTAACCGGCGGACAACGACTGACAAATTAATTAGCAAAGAAGGAAAACTTAAGTCATACTAGCTAGCTAGCGGTTATTTAATTCAAACGTCGACAAATAAATTAAGTTGGAATTAATTAAGCAAAGTTATAATTACAATATATATAGGGGGTTAGGGTTTATAAACTCTAATTAAAGGATCATGAATTTTAGAAATCAAATCATTAATTAGCTAGCTAGTTACACTTTTTTTTTGATAAAATGAAACTAAAACGTTGGACCCTCAACAACCTTAATAGTTACCGTGACCAGTTGAGTTAATCTCCCTATGTAGCTAATTAAACTATATATATACATCAATACATGCAATGATGACGCGACTGATCTTTAATTGCTTCGATCTCATTTAAATTAATTAAACTAATTAATCACAAAAAAAATCCTTAATCAATTTGCTTTAACTATGACTAGGGTTTCTCTAATATACACTACATCAACCAAAATTGGTATTTCCAACATATTTTATGCATCTGTGGCCAAAAGTAAAGACCAAGAGATCGATAAACCCCTAAATTCAAAATTGGTAGTTATTACACTTACATGTATCACAAAGTTGAAATCTCCAATTACCTTTGAGATTTTATTCTTATTGTTTCGGATTTTCTCCAATTAAATTGCCTTTGAGACTGGTATCATATTCTTAACGTGTGCACGACGAACGGCTACTCTCAATGACACACCTGCAAGCCCATAGTCAAATTTAATCTTCCATCCTACTGCGCACACGGAGATCGCAATGACTAATTTCAAAAGTGCTAATAGTTATCCAAGGATTTATATAGGTACAAATTAGGGTTTATTAGGCCAAATATGCACTACTTATGTAAATATAAAAGTGTAGGTTAAATTAATACCACTCTATATTTTATAATCTCCATTCATATAGGAATTAAAATGAATAGATGAGCAGTGATGAGCTAGCCTTAATTGTGATTCCCCCATTAATCTTATTCCATCTTGATTCCCACCCACCTTTTGATTAGTTTAATCAAAAAAAGAATATAGAATCAAATATAAATCACAAGTTCCTCGATCTTAATGGGGAGATCACTCAACAGCGCCATTGAAGCTGCTAGTTCAAACTAGTGGAAGGTTGTCTGTTATTAATTGTTGTATTTTCTTATTCTATATATACAAACATACATATGGTTCGTGGAAAGGTGCAAATGCGGAAGATTGAGAACCCAGTTTACCGACGAGTTACCTTCTGCAAACGTCGGGCGGGTCTTCTAAAGAAGGCTAAAGAGTTGTCTGTGTTGTGTGACGTTGATGTTGGTCTCATCATTTTCTCCTCTCGTGGTAAACTCTATGAGCTCTCAACCAAAGGGACAATACAGGAACTTGTCGAGAGATACCTTAATCCATCTGTGACGGAGAGTGATGATAGTATCAATGTTAATAATCAGGCAAAATCTCAGGTATATACATATATGATTGCATATATACATGTAATTCACTAACTTAATTGTTTGCATGATTGAATATATAAGAGGAGATTAAAATACGATATTAAATATGAGATGATCTGGTAATTAAATCTCATTCATCCAATGGAAAACCTCGAGATGATCAGTATCGATCATAAATCAATTAAAAAATAAACATATAATACAGCTGATGAATCGTTTACTGAATATTATATATGTGTGCCGCATGTACGTGCAACAGAAAGCAGAGGTGGAGATATCTGTGTTGAAGCAAGAAATTGAGATGCTACATAAGGGGATGAGGTAATTAGGGTTTTGTATAGAAGAAGAATCCAAGAAGGATGAATAATGAATCAATTTGAATGCATACACGCAGGAACATGTTTGGCGAGGGGAAGGAGAAGATGACCTATGAGCAATTGAATGTCTTGGAAAAACAACTTGAAGTATGGATATATGATATCAGATCTGCCAAAGTAAGTAAAGTAAATTAAAATAATCCGCAAAGAACGATTCTCTCCCTCTTTATGAGATATCTGTGAGATAATGGATCTAAGTATGTACCACCCACTTTGACCCATGTGATTATTAGGTTAGGATTAAGGTTATAAATGATCTGGATTTTTTTTTTATTTGTAACAAAAAATTTAAAGAAAATTCAGTTACAAATACCTAAAAAAAGTTAACCGATTTTCATTTCGTTAACTTAGTTTGAAAAATCAAATGTAACGAAATTTTGGTGATGACCAAAGTTAACGAGATTTCCGTTACAAATGACATAGTTAACAAAATTTCCGTTAACTTTGGTTGTCAAAACTGTCTTCTTTTTTTGCAATGAATTATCTACTAGTTTTCTAGATTTCACTATAAGAAAAAGACCTTTTGACTACAAATTGGTCGTCGAAACAATTGTCGACCAACTACGTACTTGGTCGCTCTTTCAGAATTTCATTGTCCTAAATTACCTCTTCGACTTTGTAAAATACGTACGCAATCAAAATTCATGGTTAATTAGTCGCCAAAAATTGATGATTAGTAAGGTGGGTGGTCTCTTTTACCTTTTACTTTGACAACTAAAACTTTTGGTCACACCAAAAATTTGAACTATGTGATTTTAATTAGTCATAGAATAAATCAATATCTCACAAATATGTCATTGGAATAGTTTTCTATATATATTTTAGGAGAAATTTTCTCTTTTTCATAGGCTTTTTTATATTTACTTCTGATTTCAAATGCATGTGCAGGTGAAAAACATGATCCAAGAAATCGAGTCGCTTAAAAACAAGGTTATTATACATAAGAAACGCTTCTGATAAGATATCAAAAATAAGATATTAATCTAAATCGTTCATTTATTTAAAATAAAATGGATTATATCTCAAGATTGTACCTTAATTTATTTCAAATGAACAATTTAGATTGATATCTCAAGAGATATTTGACCTAAAGCTAACCTTGTATTGTATTGTATTCTATATATATATATATAAACACAGGAGATGATATTGAAGGCAGCTAATGAGATATTGCTTCAAGAAAAGGTATATATATATACATAGAGATCGAGAACCCATACATATATAGTTGTTGTGGAGAATCCTCGATCGTCATTTAAAATCCTCATTGATTCGATTCGAGAATCCTCATTTAAAATCCAGATGAATCATTTGACAAATAAAAATTGATTGTTTGTAAAAAAAATATGCAGAGTGCGGAGCGAAGCATTGTGAGGATTGTAGAAGAACAAAGTGGGCTTCTGAATGTTTCTCAAATGATGTAAATGAAGGAAAATCAATTTAAAAATTTGTGTTATTTTAAATTATAAATTTATAACTGAATATTGTAAATAAATAGTCCCGTAGCTCAGTTGGTTA
The DNA here is from genome assembly GCA_001185155.1 of Zostera marina. Classification (NCBI taxonomy): domain Eukaryota; kingdom Viridiplantae; phylum Streptophyta; class Magnoliopsida; order Alismatales; family Zosteraceae; genus Zostera; species Zostera marina. The sequence goes on from LFYR01002038.1 coordinate 361,604, forward strand.
GAGCGTTGGTCTTATGAGCCGAAGGTCGCGGGTTCGAGCCCCGCCGGGACTATTTTTAATTTATAAGTATTTCAACTACACTTGTGAAAAAACCTGAATAACATACTTATATACAGATATACCCTTCCTGGAATCCTAGATATTGCTTCTTTGTTGTTGTTTAAATGACTAAAATACCCTCCTCTTCTTATTCTCCATTTCGAAAACCTTTCCGCCATTACCAAACCTCCATCAAACCATGGAAACCGCCGTTTGCTCCTCCTCCGCCACCACTGCCGTCGCGAACGGTGGTTCTCCTTTCTTATATAGCTTCAATCAAGAACCACACAACTCACCTCAATCTCTCTCACGCCTTCCTTGCCTACTCCTCCCTCCGCCATCAAACTCCTCCGAGTCCTATCTCCCACCACCACTTCACCTCAATAACATCCCTCCTCATCTGCTCATCCACCCTAAAATCTCTCCCACAAGGACAGCAGCTCCACGCCCATATCCTCTATCTCGGTTTCCTCCCCAGCAACCCACCACTCTCCGCCAAACTCATCTCGCTCTACTCCGCCTGCGGCCAATTCTCCGTCGCACATGCCCTCGCGGAGGAATCCCATGACGACCACCCCTTGCCGTGGAATGTCTTGATCTCTGCTTACGTTAGAAATGGATTTTGGTCCGAAGCTGTTAGGGTTTATAGGAACATGGTTCGAAGAGAAGTTCAATGCGACGCGTACACTTTACCCACGGTTCTCAAAGCGTGTGGGGAGTTGGGCGAGGAGGGTTTGATCTTGGGTGAGGAGATTCACAAGGAGGTGACGGGAAGATCCGATCTGGACGCCGATTTGTTTGTGAAGAATGGTTTGGTGTCGATGTATGCAAAGTCCGGTGAAATGAAACTGGCACGAAAGGTGTTTGATGGAATGTCGGAAAAAGATGAAGTTTCATGGAACGCGATTATTTCAGGATACGCTTCGTTAGAGATGTGGGGAGAAGTAATTGAGGTGTTTGATCTAATGAGTGGTGGGAATCTACTCAATCTAGTAGTAGATCGATCAAAGACGGTCGTTTTGAACACGGTTGCCGGAGGATATCTTCAATTGGGTAAGCCAAAAGAAGGTTTGAAATTGGTTTCCAAGATTCTCCATGGACGGAGTAATTCCAGTGAAGTGGACCACATAACCTTTGTGATTGGACTCCGATCGTGTGCACAGATCGGTGATATCAGTCTTGGGTCTGCAATTCACGGCATGATTGTCCGGGAAAGTTGTGGTAATATAGAAACAGTAAAGAATGGTTTGATAACGATGTACTCCAAGTGCAAGAACACGAACCGTGCACGGCAAGTGTTCGACATCTGTACTGATAAAACATTGGTGAGTTGGAATTGCATGATCACCGGCTACTGTAATTCAGACCAATCTGAAGAAGCATCGTCTACGTTTCGACGGTTGATTTCATCAACCCTCTCCCCCAACCACGTCACGGTGCTCACAATTCTTTCGCTCTGTGGCCGCATTGCCAACCTCCATCATGGAAAGGAGCTTCACTGCTACATAACAAGACATAGGTTTGATTCGGACGACGACCATAATCGGTTGGTACTCAACTCATTAGTGGACATGTACTCCAAGTCAGGTAGAATGAAGGAAGCACAGAAGATATTCGACAAAATAGTTTGCCGTGATGAAGTATCATATACTTCTCTAATCGCCGGTTATGGAATGCAAGGAGATGGGCAGACAGCTTTGTTGCTTTTCAAACAGATGAAGACAGAACACCGGATCAAACCTGACCATGTAACCATGGTGGCTTTGCTATCAGCTTGCTGTCACGCTGGGCTGGTATGCGAGGGCGAAAAGATTTTCGAGTCGATGAATGAATTACATGGCGTCAGCCCTGTGATGGAACATTACTCATGCATGGTCGATCTTTATTCCCGGGCCGGATTGTTGAACAAAGCCGAGAATTTTATCTACGAAATGCCGATGAAGGCGACGGCCGCAATGTGGGCTTCGCTTGTCGGGGCGTGTGGTATTTACAGGAATGTTGAGATCGGAGAAAGAGCCTGTAGAAAATTGTTGGAAATGAAATCTGAGAATTCTGGACATTATGTGTTGGTTTGTAACATGCTTGGTAGTTGTGGGTTGTGGGAGGAAGTTTGTAAGGTGAGATTGATGATGAGAGAAATGAGGATCCAGAAGGTTCCTGCGTGTGCATGGTTGGATGTAGGGAATGTGTTGTATCCTTTCCTGGTAGATGATTTCTTATGCCGGGAAACAACATACAGAGTTTTGGATGAGATGACTGAGCACATCAAAGATCTTGATTGCGTCGCTGGATTGCATTATCAAAATATTGATTGACCCAAAAAAACACATCAAGAAGATGTTTTTTTTCATTTATTTTTTTTAGATCTACCTGCATGAAGACTTCAAAGTGTAATAATTATAATAATAATGACTTTCAAAGTGCTTACAATAATAATAATTAAAAAATTATCCAGAAGAGCTGACAATAGAGTAGATACTACTTAAAACAGGTCATGCAGTTTACAAAGAGGGTGGCAAAATCAGATGCTGCTAACTAGCTAGTATGGTCATTAAAGTAAAAACTATAGTTCAAGTGTACCCAACTGAAGCACCACTACCTGGGGGATAATTTCCATAAACTGGCTGAGCTTGTGCAGACTGATCATACCCGGTAGGATTAACAACATTTGGTGTGGGTAAGTTGGCTGTTTGCGCAGTGGGTACAACTGGAGCAGCATATCCAGTGGTTGGAACTGATTGCTCGTTGTAATTTGGTTGTGATGGCACTTGTGTCTGTGTCGGCTGTGTTTGTGCCTGCACTGGCTGTGGATACTGGTTGTAACCAACAGCAGGTGCTGGGATGTGAGGATAAGTAGTGGGAACAACCTGACCAGTTGGAGCAAATCCTTGTTGAGGGACTGGACCACCTTGTTGGGGATAACCAGTTGAAGGTTGCTGCATGTAACCACCATCTACAGAACCAGCATATGATTGATTGTATGCAGCAGGAATCGGTTGAGCACCTGCTACAAATGGATACGGTTGCTGAGATGGTACTGATCCATAGCCGGATGGAGTGGGAGCTTGATACATTTGGTCTGCTGACAGATTAGGTCTAGGTTGTACATATGACTGAGGAACATGGGAAGGGACACCAGAATTGGGTCTGTTGTATGGTGGCTGATAGCCAGATTGTGGTGGTGGCTGTGAATAAGGTCCAGGCTGCTGGGGCCCATACATTTGCTGTTGACTTGGAGGTTGATTATCATACTTTGGTTCTACATATCCCTGTCCATGCTGTCCATAGTTATGTTGTGAGGGGACAGGTGGTGGATATTGAGTTGGCTGTCCATAGCCAGGACCTTGTGGTTGCCCGTAATAGTTACCGGGAGGGCCTGAATGATGACTTGCTTGTGATTCTACGGGTGGACCACCATGCCCATAATAATCATACGCTCCTCTAGGTTGAGATGGTGCTTGTGAGCTTCTTTGATCCCAACCACCATATCCACCTCGTGGAGGTTGCTGCTGCTGATAGCCACCATAAGAAGGGTATTGATTTTGAGATGAATACATACCTCTCTGTTGATAATCATATCCTGATACATTTTGAGGAAGCATTGCACGAGGTCCCCAGTGAGATGGCGGTGGTGGTCCTTGAACCTGGTGGCGTTGAGTTTGTTGACTGTATGCACCAGAATAAGAGGATGGTCTTCCTGGAAGCTGTTCACAAAATGATTTAGGATTATTCATTTTAAATGTAAGTGATTTTAAAATAAATTACTGGTTAAAAAGGACTGTAGCATGTATTGAAGTAAAAAAACAAATACATAGCATAAACCTAATTTGATAGGGTCAGCGTGTATTGAATTGGTTTATGATGAATTGGAAGATTAAAGTAATAAGATATGCAGTAAACATGGAATAAAAGTAAATTATCAGGCACCGCACAATGCCGGATGCTAACTATTAACAAAAGTTTTAAAAGGTAATCGAAAGAACCAAACAACTATCGAAGTAATATATGTTTTACTATAGAAAATTTGGATACAGGATCTGAAACCACTAACCTGTTTTAGAAGAATTTTTCATTTACATATTAACAGCTAAACAAAATTCATCTAAGGGAATTATAATGTTCATCAAACGACAATGGGTAACAGACTCGTGAAGCAAAACATATAACCTTTACCTTTTGTAAAAATTGTTTAACACATAGGTGACTGGTTTAAATTCAAATATGTTACAGTACAGTCAAAATAACTAAAGATTTATTATTCAACAAGAGAGAGAAATGCACAAATTAACAACCAAAGGCAACAATTTAAATCTAAAAAATGAAAATAAACACTGCAGAATATATCATATATATATTGTTAGCACACAAACCACTTTTAAAAAACCACGGCAAGTGGTATTAAATATTAAAGTCATAAAAACCTGCAAATATCAAAATGACAAATTGAAATTAACTATCGAATATCAAACTTAACATGTTAACATCTATCATAATTACAATTAACCAGGATTTAAATTTTAAAGAGTATTGAGAATCAAGTTTTATATAGAAACTCATGTTGTTTAGATGAATGAGATATAAAAAATACCTATTAAATATTAAACTTCATTTTTGACAAATTCTAACATGATTAATCATGAATCAATTCATGGATCAATATGATCTATCAAGAGTTGAATCATACATTTATCAGATACGCACATTACTTGCACAAGCAATGCTCAGGAATGGAACAAGTTGGTTCATTATGATAATTTACCGATAATCTGGATTTTTAAGCCATTCTTACCAACTAAGTATTCTTCAAAGGCAAAGTTACTTCCTGACATCCTCTTCGGTAGATGAGTGTAGAATGGTGATGATTTTGCTACAGCAGAGAATCAATGTAGCCATATCTGCACTGTGAAATCCAACCATTTCCAAATTGGCATCTTGAGCATTAATAAACCATGGCAATTGGGTGTATCAAGTGAGTTTCACGAGGATAATGCATTAAGAGCCCGATTTTTTTACATATTTAACCATTGAACAAGCTCTAATTTCAAGAAATATGAGTCAAGAGTAGGTGAAATTTGTTTAAATGATACTGATGGTCATTTTATTAATATGGGAAACATACAAGGAAGAATCTTAAGTATTGTGGAAGGATCTCCCTAGCTTGCAGGCAATACTATATATAAACAGAAAATTGTGCTAGATTTGTTAAGCCAAAGCCATCCTTTCTAATTTATGGTAGGTAACTAACACTGATATAACTATTATACATAACATGCTAATAACCATTTTATATTAACAGGGTTTTAAAATGTTCAACAGAATATTAGTAGTTATTGCTTAAAATGTATTAAGCATGCAAATGCCAAGAATGTATATGTAAAAAACTAGATTTTAAAAGAAAAAAAACAAAAATCTGACTATTTATTTTGGTGATTTTTTTCCGATTTAAATAAAGGGAAACCTAGATTAACAGTGGAGATTAAAAATGTTTTTAGTGATGTTATAAGTTGTAAAATCTCAATGAATGAGGAACTGAGGATAGAACTTACAACTCAATCAGTAGCATCAAGGAAAATCTCATGTGGGTTTTGAACTGAATGTCAGCGAGGAATATGTTCTTGATGTACCTCTGCTGGATCCAATGAGTAAAGATAGAGTCAATGCCAGTCAAAAATCTAAAGACCATTTTGACATTTGCCGATCTGGTGATAATATGCAGGTCTCTCAAACTCCAAAACCACCTTCAAATTTTGGAAGGATCGTTTGTGACATAGGTATCCTTTTTCTCCCCAATCCCATATAAATGGGTAAGAAAACTTCCTAGATTTTTTGATGATCGATGCCCTAAAAGCCCAAAAAATATTTGACACCAATTATCCAGTTATACAATTGGATCCTTGGCTTCCTCCATAGGAAAAAGACACTTACCATACTACAAGGTATACCATGGGTTGAATTAGCTTCCAACATTAGTTGAATTTTTTTTCTTCCTGGTAATAATTATTAGCCCTAGATAGATTATTAGGAGGTTCTTAATGTGAAACCTAAACTATATAATGTCTGATTTTCCTTCACATACTTATGAAGTCAAACATCTCTGTTGTTGTGGCGATTTCAGAGATAAGTGTGATAAATATGTGGTTGACTGATTTGAAGATGGAGTTCTCTGATTCTCTCTAAAAAATGTGAACACGTTATCAGAATTTTCCTTAATCTCTGGCCAAAATTTCTTAAAGAACTCAAAGATGAAATCATCTAGTCCAAGAGATTTTCCGAAGTGGAAGGAGAAAAGGGTGGCTTGAGTTAATCACCCGTTAATCTCCACAAAGACCAATCTTGGGAACGCTATTGAAATTGATGGATGTAGGATTGGACCTTGCAAATAGGTCCTTGAAGTAACAAATATTGTTGGACACCTATTTAGCTCCAGTACTTTTCTATTCTCCTCCAACTTCAGGATTCTTGGGGTAGAATTTTTGGATCTCCGGTATCCAGGCTATAGAGACCACTTTTGATCCTAAAGATTCTAAAATATTTATTCTCCAGAAGCTTAATCTTCTCTGAGTAAAGAATCGGTGTCCGATTGGGGTGATGAGAAGGGTAAAATCTTTTGTGTTTAAACTACCTAGTTTGCGAACTTTACATCTTTCTCCAGGAAAACCATCTAAATCAACTCCACACTAAATCAACTCACCCATGTAGCTAGCCGGAAAATCATTATGGATAACTGTTTGCGGATATAATGTCTTGTGACTTAAAAGCATATACCCAGTTCTCTGTTCAGGGGGGTCGACTCAGGCAAGATGAATCTTAGCCGAAAGAGAAGGTTAGTTAAGGGATTAGCATTTCTTAAGTCACCAATTTTTGTCCTCTTTATTCTTAGTTAAAGCAAACTTTGTTTCTGACTACATTTAACTTGAAAGAAGAAGAAAATAGCTCGTTAAACAAAATTTAAGCAGCTAAAAAACAAATAATGAAGCAAATTTTATAAAGTATTGTTAAGATGACAACAGTGAGCAGATAGACCTGAAAAATAATGGTGTAAGTGACTAAGTGTGGATGTGTGTAGCCAGATCAAATTACTAAATAACAGCCAAAACATACTTATTTGCATCAAAAAGGTCAAAAGGCGGTCAAATTTGAGAAAAAGGGTGTTTAGGAAGAATTTATTTGAGAGGTGGAAAAGGTTAAAACATCTATTTAGGATAACATTGCTAACAAGTAATTAATCACTATTTACTAATAAAGTAATCGGGCGGATCCAAACCTGAATCTATCCGATAATACAGTTAAAAAAGAGCTGAAAAAAGCACAATTGAAGTGACTTCGTAGAGCACTTTGGCACTAAAGTCACTTGAAGAGACGCTTATAAAACTATAGTTAAACCCTATCACATATACATGCAATTCATATCACATGTTCAAAAAAATATTTCACTATATTTCTTTGCCTAAAAAGCAAATCTCATTATTCGTCAATGACTAATTCCAAAAAAGACCATAACTATTTAACTACATGCATCTATCGATGTTAAAAATTAAAGTTATTATTTAAAAAAAATATAATGATGAAGCTTATGAAGATATTTTAAATACAGATTAGAGATAGGAAACATAAAAAACAGTCATCTGTTCATTAAAAATACCTGGTTCATAACTTCTTCAACCATTTCAGTAGCAATTTCAATTTGTTTTTTGTTGCCACTAATACGCACAATTCTTGATTTTGATGTATCACCTTCCGGTAGATGTTGTGGAATCAACTGAAAAATAGTATCGTTCAGCATCTAAAATAATAGTTTCACTCAATTAAATAAAATCTACATCACTTGTGCATAAATCAATCTTCATGATATTCATTATTCACATACCTGGATACGAGCACCAGACCTAGTCTGTAGACTCTTGATAGTATCTCCACCTTTACCTATAATCAGACCTACCTGCAAAAAAACATTATGGACTATTAAATATTGAATTTTCTAAGTAAAAAATAACATACCATGCCTTTAAAAAGTATAAACATGTAGCAGTAAGTACATTAAATTTCCTAGTTACACAAAAACATACCTTATCATTGGGAACTTGTATCTCAAGCTGTTCAGCACCAGACTTTGGAGTGCCAAACCCCCGGGCTACAAGAGCTGGAGATCCTCCAGCATCAGCCTAAAAAAGAAAATAATTTTAAAATGACTGTCTTTTGAAATAAAATCAACTATTTTAGAGAAAGTGTGAATTAAATGTAACCTCGGCTATAACATCCTTAATAAGTTTTTCAGCTTTATTAATTGACTCTAGAGTTCCAATCAATTCAACAGGTCTTGTCGGGACATTAGGATCTGCATCAGAATCCCGGGTAATTTGAATTTTAGCACCAGAGTTGTGCTGCAGTAATCTTATAGTATCTCCAGATTTCCCAATGAGAACTCCAACCTGAAAAGAAACTGAGTTATCAACTACCTAGAAACCAAAACTGACATTATTTTAAACAAAATATAACTAACAAACATTGAAGAATGTAGAGGGGTAAAATATATATTACACATAAGAGTTCTATACTCACCTTAGCATTGGGAACGATAATTTTCCGAGACGAATCATTTGACTCCGTTCCATCCATGTTTTCTTGCTCTAAAACTAGTGGCGGAATCTTCTCATTTTTCTCCACAGAAATTTGTTCACTGTTATCAGAAGTAGAAACATTTCCGTTCGACACAACATGAACTTCCTTAGTTTCATCATTTTCCTGATTTAAATCATAATCTGCATAAAAAAAGAGGAGAACAAAAACATCAACAAATTAAACAAAATTTATCTACAAAACTGCAACGACAATATCAGAATAATCGTATGACTCTATTTCTTCAACAACAAAAAGTACCAAACATGGCAGGCTTAGGTTCAGGCTCAGCAAGAAGCTTCTGCCTCTTCGACGCATTACATTCATCATCTTTAAAATCCACCGGATCCACCGGATCAATCTCCTTCTCCCCCGTGCCATTTGTCAGCCCATCACCGTCCACCTCGGAAGGCACTGGTGCCACTCCCGTCCCCTCAGTTTCGTCTAACTTGGCCTGAACTTCATCGTATTCATGCTTCCTCTTGTGATCGGGTTCCACCGAGGCAACCACAGGTTCAACAACTTCCACCGCAACGGCCTCGCCTTCCACTGGAGCTTTCTCCACCGAGGCTTTCGGCGATACCGCCGGAATAGTTCCCTCTTCGAACTCCGCCATTCAAATCGAAGAAGATCGAATCGAGTTTTTGAAGGACGAGAATTGAGATCTGTAAGATTAGGGTTTTGGAATGTATGGAGCGGGGAAATGGGAAAAAATGAGATAAACTTAGACTGCAAGAAGACGAAGGATTTTTATATCATAGTAGGGTTGCGAGTTGCGGGCGTAACTCTAAAATTTGCTTTGGAGATTAATGGGCCTTGGTGGGCTTTGAAAATCTTTGAGACCAACCAATGGTGTGAATATTTTATATTTTTGGGCTGGATTCAGATTTGAGGTGTCATAAAATCTTGTGTTATAAAGTATTATAATTCATCTCAACCATTCATCTCAGATGATGATTTGGTGTTATAATGAATGGTGTTATAATGATCTGAACTTTCACAGGTACAAGGTTAGAGAAACGATCCAAGAGCGATTAGTGAAAATATGGGCTAAAAGCGTCCAACCGATTCCAAGTTGATTTATCTATTGTTAGTATCAATAAGAGGATCTATCTCCTTTGAAAGTATTTATTTATCAATTTCGATAGGTAAAATATTTATCAATTTCGAAGAACCTCTTTTGAAAGTAGAAACGATATGAGTAATTACTTGCATGTAGTGGATCGAAAGGTGATGACAGGGTTTTCCCTAGGAAAACGGAGAAGATGTCAGGAGCACACCAGGGTTTTTTCACCCTCATTGTCCAAGACCCACTACGCGAGAACGATGAGACATAGTTCGTTTTAGAAAATATCGAGTCAGTCCCCAAAGGTTGTTGAAGGCCTAAACGATCGTAAGATCACTTGGCTGAATCAATGCTGAGGGTGTGGGGTGGATCGCATGTTATTACATCTCTTTTTTTGTTTTGAAATTTATATATTATCAGATAGTTTTAATTCAAAAAATATATATAATAATCTGAACCGTTTATTTTTTACCTTGAAATTGAAAATGACAAAAACATTCAGGGGTTGAATCCCGAATATATATACGCATGGGGCTGTAGTAATATTTACTTACCGATGTTCCCTCTACCTATGGTGTCAACTAAAGCTCGGCTCAAGCTCGATAAGCTCGGCAAGGAATTCTTAGTAATTAAATAAAATATAGATATTAAATAATTAAATGATATGGACTAGGGGTGAGAACAGGACGGATTGCCCCGGTATCCGTCCCATTTTGCCAGAACGGAGCAGGCCAGGTACCTTGATCCGGGGCGATACGCCTGGGATTATAAAAATTATAAAATTATAAATTATAAAAAAATAGGGTTAGCTTCTAGTGAGAACCATAAAAATGAGATAAACTTTGCATCTTGAACATTACATCTAGATCTAATGGTTATTTATATTGTTTATTATTTAAATCATTTAGGGGTAAAGATCCCCATGTAGACATTTCAACGGTCGTGATCTGGTTCTCACAGAGTTCTCACATACTCAGTTCTCACTAAAATCATTCTCTAAAAAAATAATTAAAAAAAAGTAAACCTAAAATTTCTAATGGGTAAACTTTTTTTCCTAATTCTTAAAAAAGTTAATCTTAATAATCCTATATCTAATATAATATAATTTAATTTATGGGTGACCCGTCTCGGAATATGACCGGCCACGCCCTAGTTACCACTGGAGCGCGGAACAGGGACCCGCCTCGTTCGCACCCCTAATAAGGACTATTCAATAAATTATAAAAAAACTTAAATAAAAACCTAAAACAAATTGTATATTTTTGTTAAAATTCCATATTTTAGTTTTTTTTTCAATTTGCATAATTGTAAGTTAAATTTCAAGTTCAAGCCCGAGCTCAAGTCCGGGCTCGCGAGCTTCGAACTCGAGTCCAAGCTTGCTGATTTTGCCAACGAGGTCAGGCTCGCGCTCGATTCGTTTGACACCCTACCTCCACCTTTCCATGACAACAACTCAGCCTAGATTTGTGGACGCACTTATACCTCTCTTTTGTGTAAACTACTACTTGAAGATCCTTGATGAACAAACTTTGGATCCCTCCCTCTCTAATTTTTTTCATCTCCTTCCAAAGAATCCAGATGAATACTTCCAATGCTTCCCAATGGAGGCTCCAAGATAGAGACTTCTTTGACGAATTGTGAGATTAGGTCAATTAAGTCCCTTATACGTATATCATCCGGATCTTATTGCCTCTGAGGATCCAGAAGGCATTAACAATTTTCTATTGGAGAAGGCAGACCAAAGGGTTCTGCTAAACTTGATGAAGCACGAAATCTGCTACCAGTAGGCTCGCGGGGTTGCGAGGAGGGCCGGAGGCTTTGGAGTCCACGATGCACGCTCTACGTCAATGTACCTGCAGAAGAGGAGGGGAATCGGCGACTCACGTGGGAGTAGGCGATTCGGGCTCCTTACTTTGCTCTGGTTGGGGTGTGTCAAGTGTGAATGACCTGAGGGAAGAGGTCCCCCAAGGACCCCTTTTATAGGGTCTTGGGGGACGTTTCCCCATTCATTAGCGTGGGACCCACCCCATTAAGGTATCCTATTAAGGAATGCCTTAATGGCGAGGGTCCGCTCAAGTAACGGCTGGGAGTCGGCGATTCAGGTGTGGGAATCGCCGATCCAGAGGTTCAATCGCCGACTCCCCATGAGCCTA